>JAVIAB010000091.1:12768883-13008883 GCA_032433765.1 Megaustenia siamemsis | reverse complement strand
GTGTGTTGTTTCTTTGTTCCTGCAGAAGACCTATTGAGTCGAAACGTCGTTCATATTTATGTTGACCATTTATTATGTAAAGGTTTAACCGTACCAGTTATTTTATTCTTATTGGGGAGTATTGTCTTATTGAGTTCAGTGGAACCAGCTTCCACTGCGGACCGTGATAGCACCACGGTAGGAACACCACATAACATAGTGGCATTTTAGTTATGATCTTGGAAACTTTGGGACATTTCTGGATTAGATATCCTGACTTTAGTACCATATGAGAGTTGAAGCAATAGACCTGGAGACAGTTCAGAACTACAACTACCGTGGACATACTATAACCAGTGATAGAAAATGTGCAACTGAAATAAACAAAAGAATAGGAATGGCAAGAAGTAATTTTAATGTCATGAAGAACATACTAACATCAAAACAAACACCAGGGCTAAAACTAAGAATAGCAAAATGTTACATCTTATCAACATTCCTATATGGTGCAGAAACATGGACACTAGACAAGAAAACAGACAGAGAATTGAATCCTTTGAAATGTGGATATTTAGAAGAATAGGTTGAATTGGATGGAAATGAAAGAAAACAAACAATGAAGTCTTAAAACAATTAAAAATGAAAAGAGAACTATTAAACACAATTCAAACAAGACAAATGCGATTTTTGAGCCATGTTAAAAGACACAACAGACTACTAAAAGTAATCTTGGAGGGGAAAATACAAGGTAAAAGAGGCAGAGGCAGACCAAGACTAACATGGACAAGTAACATCAAAAGATGGACAAATCAGCCTATGACAACCTGCACCATCAAAGCAAGAGACAGCGGAATTGCGCTCCATGGTAGCCAAATTTCGGCGCGGAGATGGTACTTGATGATGATGACCTTAGTACATTCACCTTATTCTTAAAATTGATATTTAATAGCAGTGGTTCCAACTTGTGACACCACGGAGAAAAAAGTGAAGCTTTTAGTTCCAGAAAGCATGTGTCTATGGATGATACTTTAGAAGTGAATGTCTCTCAAAAAACGTCTAAAGATCGAGAATTAGAGATTTTTCAGGGGAATAATCAATTTTTAATCACAAACATTTTTGTGTGTTAATTTCAAGATACATCTTCTTCTAATCACATTGATTATGTAATAGTAAACATTTGTGTGTTTTATCTTCATGGAAAGACATAAGTCAGCGAATCAACTAAAGTAATGGCGATAAACAGCTGCGTAGGAAGAAGATTTTGTAAAAGCCCTATTTTTGTTTTATTTGTACTTTTGTCGTTGATCAATATTTGTACTTTTATCATTGGTCAATAGTTGTACTTTTATCTTCTTCTACTTCCTCTTCTTCCTCTTTTCTCTTTTCACTGATACCTAAAAGGTGTCGTGGTTTATATCATTTGTCGTTCTTGAGCTGCTCGAACTGTCTGAATTAGTGATTTTCCTTTTTTGTTACATGTCTCTAGCACTGCATCTATCCATCTTCTTCTTTTCTCTTTTCACTGATACCTAAATGGTGTCGTGGTTTATATCATTTGTCGTTCTTGAGCTGCTCGAATTGTCTGAATTAGTGATTTTCCTTTTTTGTTACATGTCTCTAGCACTGCATCTATCCATCTTCTTCTTTTCTCTTTTCACTGATACCTAAAAGGTGTCGTGGTTTATATCATTTGTCGTTCTTGAGCTGCTCGAATTGTCTGAATTAGTGATTTCCCTTTGTTGTTACATGTCTCTGTCACTGCATCTATCCATCTTCTTCTGGGTCTTCCTCTTGGTCTTTTTCCATGCATTCTCGAGAAGAACGCCCTTGATGGTGATTGATAAAGATTCATTCTGACCAGGTGGCCAAACCATTTAAGTTGTTGTTGTTCTATATATTCTTGGCAGGGTTTTGTTCCTACCATTTTTCTTATGGTTTCATTTGGTATTCTATTTCTTCTTGTGTTGTTTTTTACTTTCTCAAGCATCGCATCTCACATGTATTTATCTTTCTTAATTGTGATTTAGAAAGGGTTCATGTTTGACTTTTATAGCACAAAGTTGGTATGAAGATGCTATTTATCATTTGTTGTTTTGCTGGCATAGAAATATTTGGATGTCTTAGCAATGGTAAAAGCTGGTATGTGACAGCATTTGCTTTTTGTATTCTCATGTCAATTTCTCTGTCTAGTTTTCCATCTTATGTGAACATTGTGCCTAAATGCTTGAATTCCTCTACTAGTTTTATTTCTTTATCTTTGATCTTAATGTACTTTTATCATTGGTCAATATGTGTATTTTTATCATTGATCAATATTTGTACTTTTATCACTGGTCAATATGTGTATTTTTATCATTGATCAATATTTGTACTTTTATCACTGGTCAATATGTGTATTTTTATCATTGATCAATATTTGTACTTTTATCATTGGTCAATATGTGTACTTTTATCACTGGTCAATATGTGTATTTTTATCATTGATCAATATTTGTACTTTTATCACTGGTCAATATTTGTACTTTTCTTATTGGTCAATATTTGTACTTTTATCATCGGTCAATATTTTTACTTTTCACATTAGTCAATATTTGTACTTTTATCATTGGTCAATATGTGTATTTTTTTCATTGGTCAATATTTGTACTTTTATCATTGGTCAGTATTTGTATTTTTATCGTTGATCAATATTTGTACTTTTATCATTAGTCAATATTTGTACTATATCATTGATCAATATTTGTACTTTTCTCTATTTGGTCAAAATGTGTACTTTATCATTGGTCACTATTTGTACTTTTCTCTGTTTGGTCAATATTTGTAATTTTCTCTATTTGGTCAATATTTGTACTTTTCTCTATTTGGTCAATATTTGTACTTTTCTCTATTTAGTCAATATTTGTACTTTTCTCTATTTGGTCAATATTTGTACTTTTCTCTATTTGGTCAATATTTGTACTTTTCTCTATTTGGTCAATATTTGTACTTTTCTCGTTGTTAAATAATGACCACACCTTGGCGCTGTTTAATTTATAATCAAAGCTAATAGTTACATCTAATATAATTATAAAATAACAGAAAAGTAACAGTTCCAATTGGCAACTGGGCCATTTCTGTAAGGTTTGTTTTCCTGATGACCTTTAACCTTAGTGAAGGTCGCTTGGTTTAGAGAAAGGAAGCGCAGTAGTGTTGTGACCTTCACATTGGAGTGAGTTTGTTACTCGGGACAGACCGTTACCCTTTTATTGGTACAAAGGAAATATCACGATATGAAGTTGGGAAAAAAAGAAATGAATATTAAAGAATGACTTGAGAGAGGAAATGTAATAGAAAGAATAAGTCAACATAAGACACACATAAAAGAACAATGAATAATATTACAAGAATAGTTTTGTTACAATCTTCATCCCAACGTTGTGCTACCAATGCCAGACCTGGACTCTAGATGCAAGAACAATAAGAAAAATAACCTCTACAGAGATTAAATGTGTTAGACGAATGATATGAAACAGTCTGAGAGATAAGATCAGAAATGAAGAACTGAGAAAAAAGCTAGGAATAGCCCCGCCATAGAATATATAAGGAAACAACAACAAATATGGTTTGGCCACGTGACAAAGCAGAAAGAACAAACACAACACAACGAGCCTTCAACAAACGTTGTGAGAACACCAGACCCACGGGTTGACCACGAAAAAGATGGGTCGATGGAATATTAGAAGCACTAGGAAACATAACAGCAGCAGAGACGAACAGAAGAGCAAAAGACCGCAGATTATATCTCCCCTCAACGCTGAAAGGCAAATGAGGAAGGAAAGAGGAAGAGGAAGAATAGTTTTGTTTTCTTTGTTTTAGTTATGTTTTTTTTTTGTTTCTTTTTGTTTTGATTATTTTGTTTCTGCTTTTTTTCCTTTGTTTTGTTTGATTTTTCTTGTTTTGTTATTGTGTGTGTGTTTTTTTTTTTTATTTGCTTTTGTTTTGTGTTTTATTTTTTTTAAAATAGTTATCTATTTATTTATTTATTTTTTTGCTTTTGTTTTGTGTTTTATTTTTTTAAATAGTTATCTATTTATTTATTTATTTTTTTTTGCTTTTGTTTTGTGTTTTATTTTTTTTTAAATAGTTATCTATTTATTTTTTTTTTGCTTTTGCCTCTGGCAAAGACTAGAAACTAGGACATGAATTTTGCGTGTTAAATGAGTGTTGCGTCGTTTTTTACTTTGCTGCCGTGTGCACAGGGGTTCCTAGCCGCACAGGCAGGTAACTCCTTCTTCGAAGGTAATTCTATTTTTTTTTTCCCGTCGATGAGTAATTGACGTTTCAAGCCGGGCCTCGCTGCAGAGACCAGGGTGGTTACCACAGAGAGAAATCGCAAATAAAAATCCCAACTGGTGCAGCTGGGATTTGAACCGACCTCCCCTCTGTCTCGAGACAGAAATGAGAACATAAGCATCATCATCATCAAGTACCAAGCCTGCTGGCGTAGGTGATCATGTCTCTCCACAATCTTCAATCACGACAGTTATTTATATAATTTCTGTTGTTGACCTGCCAAGCCATTTTCTTAAGCTGTCTGGTATCGTTTCTCTTTGCTTCCCTCTATCTCTTCGTCCCTCAATTTTCCCAGTTGTTACAATATATTCCAGCTGTTCCCTTCTCATTACATGGCCAAACAATGATGATTGTTTCTTCCTAATATCGGAAATTAGCTCTTTCTTTACTTTGACCTCTTTCACAACATTTTCATTACTCTTCTTAGCTGTCCATGGTATTCTCAACATTCTTCTGTAAAACCACATTTCTACAGCCTTCAGTGATTTTCTTGTCTGTGGTCCCATTGTCCATGATTCACATCCATGATTCACATCCATATGTTAAAACTGGTTGTACATAACATTTAAGAACTCTTTTCTTATTAACATAAATGTAGATGAGTTTAATAAACAGACATAGATGATTTAAAGCACAGCTGTTATTTCTATCTGAAAGTGGCTTTTTAGCTCCAGTCGTAGAAATGTTTCATCATTTATAGATAACGTTGTGCTACCGATGCCAGACCTGGACCCTAGATGCAAAAACAATTAGAAAAATAACCTCTACTGATATTAAATGTGTCAGACGAATGGCAGGAAATAGCCTGAGAGATAAGATCAGAAACGAAGAACTGAGAGAAAAGTAGGAGTAAGCCGAGCCATATAATATATAAAGAAACAACAGATAAAATGGTTTGGCCACGTGACAAGGCAGAATGATCAAAACGCAACACAACATTCCTTTTAGCAAACGTTGTCAGAATACTGGACCCAATGGTCGACCACGAAAAAAAATGTATGAAAGGAATATTAGAAGCACTAGGAAACATAACAGCAGCTGAGTCGAACAGAAGAGACCGCAAATTATATCTCCTCTCGACGCTGAAATGAAAATGAGAAAGGAAAGCAGAAGAAGAGGAAGAATAGATGAAGATGTTGAGAGCCTAGTACAATTTCCTGACATCTTTATACCGGCATTTTATAGAAATGTTTTCTATTTATAACACAAGAAACAAAACTCTAAATGTGAAGCTCAATATTTATCTACAAATGATATTTTAGACTCGTAATACAGGCATCTCACATTGATCGAGAAGGGGATACAAGCAAAGAAATTAGAATCAGAATGGCTAAAGCAGCAAAACTTTCAGAAGCCTTGAAAAGTTGTGGAAATCAAAACTCATCAGCACAAACACAAAACTTAGGCTATTCAAATCAAATGTACTATCAACCCTTACGTATGCGCGTGAAAGCTGGAAAACAACAAGAGATATAGAAACAAAGTTGAACGCATTCGAAAATAAATGTCTAAGGAAAATACTTGGTATAGCGTGGAATGAATTCAAAACAAACAAGGAAATTAGAGAAATCGCCAATCAACCACTAATATCTTCAGTAATAAAGAAAAGACGATGGTCATATGTTGGACATGTGATGAGAAGAGATAATAACCGAATAGCAAAGCAAGCCCTCATCTGGGAAACAACAGGTAAGAGGAAAAGAGGAAGACCCAGAGAGACACTGAGAAGAACATTGATGAGAGAGGCAAGAGCAGCAGGATTCGGCTCCCTCAATGAGATAGAGCTGCTTGCACAGAACAGAGACAAATGGCAAGATTTGATAAAATATCTTTAAAAGAATTGAAAACTGCTAGAACAAAAATTCAGATAGGAGGTGTATCTTGGTCTACGCCCTATGGGCCGGCTACGGCTCGAAAGGTCAATAGATAGATAGAATAAAGGCATATGAAATAGGAAAATCTAAGAGTTTCGGGGGATGCATTATTCAATTTTTAGCACAAAAAGTTAACATTTCAATGTACAACTTTTTCTAATCATTGTGAATGTGTAATAGAAGAAGAATGGAGCCGGGATAGCTCAGTGGTTAGTTAGTGGACTGGACTACAAAGGACAAGAGGTAGGGTTCGATTCAAATTGACGGCTTCCGGGTTCACCCAGCCTTAAATGGGTACCGGATATTTTATATTTTTTTTTCTGGGAAAGTGAAGCGGCATGGGCGTAATACCGACCACATTATCCCAAAAATCATGTGCCGAAGGTCTGTAAAATGTATGGTCACTAACACCATATTCCCTATACGCCACTTGACGTGACGGGGGTACTTTACTTTTTTTTTTTTTTACAGGCAATCATAGAAGTCTGAAACAGTTCATTGACATTAATGACAATTCTACTGTATTTCTGATGTTGATGACAAATCTATTTTTATTTTACATGGGAGTAGTCATATATAGAATATGCAACTTTTAATGACAGGTCTATAGTTTTTTTTTTTACTGGAGAGAAGAAAATATTGTGAGTGGGCTTCCGGTCAATATGGCGGATAGGTGGCAGGAACCATTGAGGTTCAGTCTGAAAAGTGTTCTTTATTGCAGTTTCCTCATATTCCAAGTCCGGCTTGCTGCCTGAGCTACTGAGTTTAGTGCTCTGTGTACACCGTATGCTGTGTTTTTCATCCGGATCGTGTTTCGATATTCCGATTTCTTATGATGAATTATAGTATCGTGTGATGGACAGTGTTGAACGAATTCAAAACAAACGAGGAAATTAGAGAAATCGCCAATCAACCACTAATATCTTCAGTAATAAAGAAAAGACGATGGCATATGTTGGACGTGTGATGAGAAGAGATAATAACCGCATAGCAAAGCAAGCCCTCATGTGGGAAACAACAGGTTATAGGAAAAGAGGAAGACCCAGAGAGACTCTGAGAAGAACATTGATGAGAGAGGCAACAGCAGTAGGAATCGGCTCCATCAATGAGATAGAGCTGACTGCACAGAACATAGACAAATGGCAAGATTTGATAAAATATCTTTAAAAGAATTGAAAATTGCTAGAACAAAAATTCAGATATGAGAAGGAGTATCTTGGTCTTCGCTCCATGGGCCGGCTACGGCTCGAAAGGTCAATAGATAGATAGATAGATGGACATTTAAGCTGCGTTTTCATTTCGGTGCCGCTTATGTCATTTTGCATATGCTGAAGCTGCTATGATGGACTGCATCTGTTTTCTTTGTTTATATACTTCAATGAGATTATTTTTAATGTAGATGATTCCACTGGCACGGGCGGTTGAGCGATTATAGATTTTAATTCGTTTACAGTGATACCTGGGCCTTCGATTAACTATAACTATGATATAGCCAATTCAATTTGAAATGACAAATCTATGTTTTGATTTCACTAGAGAAAAGATAATATACCCAGTCCAACTTAAAATGACAAATCTATGGTTTTATTTTACTAGAGAGAAGATAATATACCCAGTCCAACTTAAAATGACAAATCTATATTTTTATTTCACTAGAGAGAAGATAATATACCCAGTCCAACTTAAAATGACAAATCTATGGTTTTATTTCACTAGAGAGAAGATAATATACACAGTCCAACTTAAAATGACAAATTTATGCTTTTATTTCACTAGAGAAGATAATATACACAGTCCAACTTAAAATGACAAATCTATGCTTTTATTTCACTAGAGAAGATAATATAACCAGTCCAACTTAAGATGACAAATCTATGCTTTTATTTCACTAGAGAAGATAATATACCCAGTCCAACTTAAAATTACAAATCCCTATGTTTTTATTTCACTAGAGAAGATAGATGAAAGTTGGAATACTTGGTTACAACTGGCAAAATAAAAGGAAAGAGAGATAACGGACGACAAAGAGAGAAATACTGGGTAGCTTGGTGTCATGGCATGGAAAACAGTCAACAGCAGAACTGATACGATGCACTGTAGATAGAAGATTGTGGAGGGACATGATCAACTATGCCAACCGGTATGGCACATGATGATGGTGAGAGAAGATAATATACATAGTCCAACTTAAAATGACAAATCTATGTTTTTATTTCACTAGAGAAGATAATATAGCCAGTCCAACTTAAAATGACAAATCTATGTTTTTATTTCACTGGAGAGAAGATAATGTAGCCAGTCCAACTTAAAATGACAAATCTATGTTTTTATTTCACTGGAGAGAAGATAATATAGCCAGTCCAACTTAAAATGACAAATCTATGTTTTTATTTCACTAGAGAGAAGATAATATGAAGATAGCTCAGTGGTTAGTGAACTGGACTACAATGGACAAGAGGTAGGTTTCGATCCCAACTGACGGTTATCGGGTTCACCCAGCCTTAAATGGGTACCGAATTTTTTTCTGGGAAAGTAAAGCGGCACGGGCGTAATACCGACCACATTACCCCAAAAATCATGTGCTGAAGGTCTGTAAAATGTATGGTCACTAACACCATATTCCCTATACGCCACTTGGCGTGACGGGGGTACTTTAATTTTTTTTTTTTGAGAGAGATAGAAGATAATATACACAGTCCAACTTAAAATGACAAATCCATGTTTTTATTTCACTAGAGAAGATAATATAGCCAGTCCAACTTAAAATGACAAATTTATGTTTTTATTTCATTAGAGAAGATAATATAGCCAGTCCAACTTAAAATGACAAATCTATGTTTTTATTTCACTAGAGAAGTTAATATAGCCAGTCCAACTTAAAATGACAAATCTATGTTTTTATTTCACTAGAGAAGATAATATACACAGTCCAACTTAAAATGACAAATCTATGTTTTTATTTCACTAGAGAAGATAATATACACAGTCCAATTTAAAATGACAAATCTATGTTTTTATTTCACTAGAGAAGATAATATAGCCAGTCCAACTTAAAATGACAAATCTATGTTTTTATTTCACTAGAGAAGATAATATACACCGTCCAACTTAAAATGACAAATCTATGTTTTTATTTCACTAGAGAAGATAATATAGCCTGTCCAACTTAAAATGACAATCTATGTTTTTATTTCACTAGAGAAGATAATATAGCCAGTCCAACTTAAAATGACAAATCTATGTTTTTATTTCACTAGAGAAGATAATATAGCCAGTCCAACTTAAAATGACAAATCTATGTTTTTATTTCACTAGAGAAGATAATATAGCCAGTCCAACTTAAAATGACAAATCTATGTTTTTATTTCACTAGAGAAGATAATATAGCCAGTCCAACTTAAAATGACAAATCTATTTTTTATTTCACTAGAGAAGATAATATAGCCAGTCCAACTTAAAATGACAAATCTATGTTTTTATTTCACTAGAGAAGATAATATAGCCAGTCCAACTTAAAATGACAAATCTATGTTTTTATTTCACTAGAGAAGATAATATACACAGTCCAACTTAAAATGACAAATCTATGTTTTTATTTCACTAGAGAAGATAATATAGCCAGTCCAACTTAAAATGACAAATCTATGTTTTTATTTCACTAGAGAAGATAATATAGCCTGTCCAACTTAAAATGACAAATCTATGTTTTTATTTCACTAGAGAAGATAATATAGCCAGTCCAACTTAAAATGACAAATCTATGTTTTTATTTCACTAGAGAAGATAATATAGCCAGTCCAACTTAAAATGACAAATCTATGTTTTTATTTCACTAGAGAAGATAATATAGCCAGTCCAACTTAAAATGACAAATCTATGTTTTTATTTCACTAGAGAAGATAATATAGCCAGTCCAACTTAAAATGACAAATCTATTTTTTTATTTCACTAGAGAAGATAATATAGCCAGTCCAACTTAAAATGACAAATCTATGTTTTTATTTCACTAGAGAAGATAATATAGCCAGTCCAACTTAAAATGACAAATCTATGTTTTTATTTCACTAGAGAAGATAATATACACAGTCCAACTTAAAATGACAAATCTATGTTTTTATTTCACTAGAGAAGATAATATAGCCAGTCCAACTTAAAATGACAAATCTATGTTTTTATTTCACTAGAGAAGATAATATAGCCAGTCCAACTTAAAATGACAAATCTATGTTTTTATTTCACTGGAGTGAAATCTGACAAAGGCCATCCAACATTAAGCGACAGGTCTAAGTTTTCAAATAACGTTATTCTAATTCACATGGACGTTCTAGACGACGGAATAACTCGATTTTTGTGAGAAAGACCACATGTAGAATTTCGTAACTTACTAGTGACGTAATGATGATTTCTGAGAAATGCCAGAGACGCGTGCAGCGTGTAGTGTCACATTGACATGGGGAGGAGTAGTGAGAGTGCCGTGTCATGACAATCCCAAGATTTCATTTTCATTCTATCTGTATTTGAATCTAATGTCATGTCACGTGTATACTCTCTTTGTATTTTGACTCTAAGGTCACGTATACACTGTTAAACTTCAGTGACTCTAAGGTCGCAAATATACTAAATCAATGTTGAGTCTAACGTCACTTATATACTCTTAAACTATATTGACTCTAACGTCACGTATATATTCTTAAACTATATTGACTATAAGGCCACGTATGTACCCTTAAACTATATTTACTCTAATGTCACATTTATATTCTCAATCTAAATTGACTCTAATATTACGTTTCTACTCTCGATCTATATTGACTCTAATGTCACGATTATATCATCGATCTATATTGACTGTAATGTCACGTTTATATCATAGATCTATATTGACTCTAATGTCACGTTTATATCATCGATCTATATTGACTCTAATGTCACGATTATATCATAGATCTATATTGACTCTAATGTCACGATTATATCATCGATCTATATTGACTCTAATGTCACGATTATATCATCGATCTATATTGACTCTAATGTCACGATTATATCATCGATCTATATTGACTCTAATGTCACGATTATACCCTCGATCTATATTAACTTTCATGTCACATAAATACAGCCGATACCTCCATTCTAATGCGGCGTGCCTACCCCGACTTATTTTTATTGGAATAACTCAATTGCCCTGGCTGTTGTGCCTTTGTTGTTGCCCACAGAACCGGCAGGTTAAAGTCAACAAAAACAAATATAACATCAAAACTGATATCCCGATAAAACTTGTCAAGTGCGGAAACAATAAAAGCAAACAAAAAGACAAATTCAATCAAAACTCGTATGTTTAGGCACGACACATTACCAGAAATGATAATTGAGCTAACGCAAACTGCTAATAGGCGATTCTAAAATAAGAGTAAATTTGTATGCACTGCGATATCAAGGTTAACCCACCGTGACCAGAAAATAAGCACAAATTGGTACAATTATCTATTTATAGGCACGATTGATGTCATTCAGAATGGTCTTTTATCCGGTATGGGTTAAACGCATAGCTAGAATACTTGTGTTAGCGACATATTGAGGAGATAGGCGATAATATCGGACATCAGCTCCCGTGCCGAGATTGAAAGGCTCGCTTAGAACGGGGGGATTTAGCGAGTGAACTGCGGTGCTTTTGCAAAGTCTGGCGATTAGCAACTAACATCACCGGGCTTGTTGAGTTGACTTTCAATTGTCCAAAATGCATTCTTCAGCTCGAATGGACAATATACACTTACAAACACTCTCAAACAAACACAAACACACACAAACACATTCAAAATAGAATTAGCACCAGGTGTTGTTTCAAGTGGTCAAAAAACTCTTTTAATTCTGACGGAACTTGAAATTTCCCACTTCATATTTGTTACATTATCTCAGTTAAGAAGCGATGTTTCCTGGAGGGACTTGTAGGTCCAGCAGGCTATAACACTGGGAATCGTCACCAGGTGGCGTTGGCAGCGTGACCCCCAGGAATGGGTCGATCACTTTCGTTTTCAAATTGCGTATCTTGCTTATCTTTCGAGCTTTTACATGCATTTAGGATATATCAAATAATCAATACATGTGTCGAGGGTCTGAGTTCTACCTCATATAAAAGAAAATATATTTCTATAATTAGTGTCAGATTATACATGTTGTACTGTGGTTAATTATACTGAGTATAAAGAACTCAGAAATCCATTTTAGACAATAAAAACAAGAAAAAGAGTTCTTAAATGTTATGTAGAGCCAGTCTTAACATATGGATGCGAATCATGGACAATAGGGCAACAGACAAGAAAATCACTGGACAGCTAAGAAGAGTAATGAAGATGTTCTGAGAGAGGTCAAAGCAAAAAGAGAGCTAATTTCCAATATTAGGAAGAAACGATGGGAGCCGCGATAGCTCAGTGGTTAGTGAACTGGATTACCACGGACAAGGGGTAGGGTTCAATCCCAACCGACGGCTTCCGGGTTCACCCAGCCTTAAACGGGTACCGGATTTTTTTCTGGGAAAGTAAAGCAGCACGGGCGTAATACCGACCACATTACCCAAAAAAATCATGTGCTGAAGGTCTGTAAAATATAGGGTCACTGACACCATATTTCCCTATACGCCACTTGGCGTGACGGGGGTACTTTACGTTTTATAACTATTACGCTCGTGCCGCATTACTTTCCCAGAAAAAAAATCCGGTACCCGTTTAAGGTTGGGTGAACCTGGAAGCTGTCGGTTGGGATCGAACCCTACATCTTGTTCTTTGTAGTCCAGTTCACTAACCACTGAGCTATCGCGGCTCCCTTGCCATAACCACAACAACAATCGCAACCATAACCACAACAACAATCACAACCATAACCACAACAACAATCGCGACCATAACCACAACAACAATCGCGACCATAACCACAACAACAATCGCGACCATAACCACAACAACAATCACAACCATAACCACAACAACAATCACAACCATAACAACAACAACAATCACAACCATAACCACAACAACAATCACAACCATAACCACAACAACAATCGCAACCATAACCACAACAACAATCGCAACCATAACCACAACAACAATCGCGACCATAAAATCAACCATAACCATTGCACCAATAATGTTAATAATAATGAAAAGGAGAGGAGGAGAAAGAGAAGGAATATAAGTTATATCGTGAAAAAGAAAAAAAAACGTGCGACAGAGATGAAAGAAAAAGTAGAAGAAAACAAATTGAAACAAATGTAATTAAGTACTTCAGCTTTGCCTTACATCAACCCGTCCCGTCTCAGCTCATCAACTAGTAAAACTGAAGATCTAAAAAGGTTTCTTTCATCTCTATACAAACTGTTGTACTTCCGCTGAATCGCTTGCATTTTCTTTGACTATGATTGAGAGATGGCAATCTATTTGGATTCCTGGCTACTAATTTCCGTGGGTATTTTTAGTCTTTGATAACACCAATGGGACTCTCAATTATGCTCATATCTCTTTACATACGAGTTTGAGTTAACAAATATCAGTCCTAGTGCCATTAAAGTAAACAGCGAAAACAAATTCAGCTTTCTGTCTGGAAAGAGACGAACTATTTCAGCTAGGAAGGTATGAATTGTAGAGGGTAGTCAAGCCCGGAGTAAGATTTATGCGGAAAGGTCGGATGTTTTTGGTTCAAGAAAAACCGAATCGCAACACAAAGCAAATTCATCATCATCACTGATTGCCGTTTCTGCATCGAAGGTTAGCTACCATGTTGCGCCATTCCGTTTTGTTTCATTCTTTGATGGTGCAGGTTGTCATAGGCCTACGTCTTCATCTTTTGGTGTTACTCGTTCGCGTTATACTTAGTCTGCCTCTTTTACCTTGTATTTTCACTTCCAAGATTGCTTTTAGTTTGCTGCTGGGTCTTTCAACATTCTCCAGAAATCTCATTTCTCTTGATTGAATTATGTTTAGTTGTTCTAATTTAATTTTCAGTTGTTTTCAGACATATTCGTTTATTTTCTTTTATTTCTATCCAAAACTACCTATTGTTCTATAAATTCACATTTCAAAAGCGTCAATTTTCTGTATTGTTTTCTTGTCTAATGTTGTTTCCACGTTTTTCCACCCTACAGGAATGTTGAGAAGCTATAACATTTTGCTATTCTTAGTTATAGCTTCCGTGTTGTTTGTTTTGATGTTATTATATTTTTCATGACATACTATTATTTTTTGCCATTCCTACTCTTTTGTTTAAAATTTTGTTATAAATCAATTTTCATAGCCCTAGAGGAACGAACAATGTCATATACATCATACGATCTTTAGTAGAAAGAGCCATAGAAGTGAAAACAGATCTATACGTATGTTTCATAGATTATACCAAAGCATTTGACACAGTAAAGCACCAAGAAATAATCAAAATTTTACAGGGCATAAACGTAGACAGCAAAGATCTAAGAATAATAAATAACATGTACTGGCAAAAAGCGGCCGCGATAGCTCAATGGTTAGTGAACTGGACTACAAAGGACAAGAGGTAGGGTTCGATCCTAACCGACGGCTTCCGGGTTCACCCAGCCTTAATTGGGTGCCGGATTTTTTTCTGGTAAAGTAAAGCAGCACGGGCGTAATACCGACCACATTACTTCAAAAATCATGCGCTGAAGGTCTGTAAAATATAGGGTCACTAACACCATGTTTCCCTACACGCCACTTTGCGTGACGGGGTACTTTACATTACTGGCAAAAAGCCTTAAATGGGTACCGGATTTTTTCTGGGAAAGTAAATACGGCACGGCCGTAATATCGACCACATTACCCCAAAAATCATGTACCAAAGGTCTATAAAAATTATGGTCACTAACACCATATTCCCTGTACATCACTTGGCATGTCTGAGCTTTTTACTTAATTACTGGCAACAAACAGCAGCCATAAGAACTGGAAATCAGTTGGGAATGTTTCAACAAATAAAACAGGGTGTTAGACAAGGTTGTGTGCTGTCACCATTTGTTTAATATTTATAGTGAGATTATTTTAAGATCCTTAAGGGGCATGTCTGGAATAACAATTGGAGGTCATAATATAAATAATCTAAGGTATGCTTATGATTAAGGTATGTCTTAATCGCTAAGAGTGAAAATGAGTTGCAAGAAATTTTAGACATTAAAGTATGTAAATCAGGAAAACAAAAATAAAGGACTCAGATAGCAAAAAGACAGAAGTAATGGTAACAACAAAGAAAAAGACATCACCTCAATGCAAAATAAAGACAAGTGGAGCAATATTAAAACAGGTAAATGAATTTAAATATTTGTGAACAATGTTAACATCAGATGTAAGATGTACAACCGAGGTGAGATGAGAATGGCTCACACAAAAGAAGCGTTGTAAAAAGTGAGGAAGACACTGTGCATCCATTTTTGACAACAGAAACAAGAAAAAAGGTTCGTAAATGTTATGTAGAGCCAGTCTTAGCATATGGATGTAAATCATGGACAAAAGGAAAAACAAACAAGAAAAGCACTGGAAGCTCTAGAAATATGGTTTTACAGAAGAATGTTGAGAATACCATGGGCAGCTAAGAAGAGTAATGAAGATGTTCTGATGGAGGCCAAAGCAAAAAGAGAGCCAATGTTAGGAACAAAACAATCATTTTTTTTTTTTGCAATATATTGAGAAGAGAACAGCTGTAATAGATTGTTACAACTGGCAAAATTAAGGGACGAAGAGATAGAGAAAATCAAAGAAAAATGATAACACTACTTCAGCAGACATGGTACTTGAGTTATTGAGTTATTTGCCGCTCATCATCATTGCACTCCGAACATGTCCATAGGTGTTCTGATCCCCTCAGCAAGTCCCGCAGTGTCCAGCGACTGACGACTCCAGTTCTGTGTTGGTTAATAAGTCTTCTTCCACGCCCACATGGTACTTAATGTTGATGATATTTGTACCTATCGCCAAGGAAAGATATCTCCAATATCTAATATTTCTCCTAACTTCAAATACAATCTCTATTAATTTTCCTTTCTAAAACATATTCCTTCTGTAAATTTTACTTAATTCCACCTCTAAAACTCCACGAGCCTCTATCTTTGTGTTTGTGTTTGTCTTCTACCCTGTTCCCCTTTACAACACTTGAGCGAATTAAAATTTCACAGAGATAAGAATCGATACAAAATCAAAAGACGTAGACTAAATAAATGAAACAGACGGGACATGATTACTGATAATTCTTGTCTGCTAATCAAATTCCTCAAAAATCAGGAAAGGGGGAACTACTAGGTTTGAATCAATAAGAAAATACTTGATTAAATAAAACCTTCAAAAGTTGGAACTAATAAATCAATTTTAGAATTCGATGGAGTTGAAATGAAGACATACATATTTGATGAGAGTTGTTTCTGTGATGTATTTGGTTTGGTAATGAAGTTGGTGGTAGGGTGTTGTTGCCTTCGGCAGTTGAGAACTTACACGTGTGGTGGGATTTGTTGTAGGGTTATGATAAAGGAATCTCTCTCTCTCTCTTTGCGATCAAGACTCAATCAAAAGAGTAGGATTCCAGACTCTCTTATGAGGTCAGCTGTCTGTTTAAGCGATTCAATTGCCCCAAAGATAAAAGAATCTATGTCAATAGAAATGGGAAAGAGAGTTCACCGGCTTTATATAGAGCCAATTATGACCTATGGAAGCGAATCATGGACAGTAGACAAACAAATGAAAAGACGATTACAGGCCATAGATATGGAATTTCTCAGAAGAATGTTGAAAGTTTCCTGGACAACTAAAATGACCAATGAGGAAATTCTCAAAGAGGCCAACACGAAAAGCGAAGTCTTAAAAAAACATCAGAAAGAAACAATCAACATTTTTCGGGCACCTGTCCTATTCCATGGAAAGTTGGAATACTTGGTTTACAACTGGCAAAATTAAAGGAAAGAGAGATCGCGGGCGACAAAGAGAGAACATACTGGATAGATTGGTGTCATGGCATGGAAAACAGTCAACAACAGAACTGATACGATGCACTGTAGATAGAAGATTGTGGAGGGACATGATCGCCTACGCCAACCGGTATGGCACATGATGATGATGATTACGACTGTGATTCATTTCTGTTTTTTTTTGTTTGTTCATCTCCCCGTTTAATTATGTCTCTCCATCTGACTCCAGCCATGCGACTGACACAAATAATTTGGTGGTATTTTCGTAAATGATCAAGGGATCAAGGCAAAGAAATGCGTCAAAATGCGTAGCTGAAGCTGATTGTAAAGCTGACTGTAAAGCTGATTGTAAAGCTGATTGTAAAGCTGGCAAAATTAAAGTAAAGAGAGATCGCGGGCGACAAAGAGAGAACATACTGGATAGATTGGCGTCATGGCATGGAAAACAGTCAACAACAGAACTGATACGATGCACTGTAGATAGAAGATTGTGGAAAGACATAATCGCCTACGCCAACCTGTATGGCACATGATAATGATGTTATAATATAATTGTGAGTAAGTGTGGTTGATGGGGGTGGGGGGGGGGGGGGTAGTGGAGGTGGGTTGTTTAGAGAGTTTGGGGAGAATGGTTGGTGTGTGAGGAGGGCTGTGGGAGAACAGTTTGGCAGACACTGGAGATGAGGGCAGACCGCGACGTCACTCGATGCCTGGTGTTCAGAACAGACAGACTAAGGACTTTGGCGTTTTTTTAAATTTCTTCCTCCTCTTTCCTATCATTGTACTCCTCCTCCTTCTTCTCCTCCTTCTACCCCTTCATCTTCTTCTTCTTGTACCCATCCTTTTTCTTCTTATCATACCATTCTTCTTGTCATCCTATTCTTCTTCTACCTATTCTATACCTTATTTTTCTTCTTCTGTCCCCCATTTTTTCTTCTTATGATCCGTTTTTACTTCTTCTCATCATTCCTCCTCATCTTCTTCTATACCTTCTTTTTCTTCTTATCATGATTTCTTCCTCTTCTTCTTCTTCTCCTTCTTCTTCTCATCATTTCTCCTCCTCTTCTTCTCCTCATTATTCCTCCTCCTCTTCTTCTTCTAACTCTCATTATTCCTCCTCCTCTTCTCCTTCTTCTTCTCATCATTCCCCCTCCTCCTCTCCTTCTTCTCATCATTCCTCCTCCTCTCCTCTTTTTCTCACCATTCCTCCTCCTCTCCTTCTTCTCATCATTCCTCCTCCTCTCCTCTTTTTCTCATCATTCCTCCTCCTCTCCTTCTTCTCATCATTCCTCCTCCTCTCCTCTTTTTCTCATCATTCCTCCTCCTCTCCTTCTTCTCATCATTCCTCCTCCTCTCCTCTTTTTCTCATCATTCCTCCTCCTCTCCTTCTTCTCATCATTCCTCCTCCTCTCCTCTTTTTCTCATCATTCCTCCTCCTGTCCTTTTTCTTCTCATCATTCCTCCTCCTCTTCTCGATCTTCTCATCATTCCTCTTCTCCTTCTTCTCATCATTCCTCATCCTCTTCTTCTTCTCATCATTCCTCATCCTCTTCTTCTTCTCATCATTCCTCCTCCTCTCCTTCTTCTTCTCATCATTCCTCATCCTCTTCTTCTTCTCATCATTCCTCCTCCTCTCATTCTTCTTCTCATCATTCCTCCTCTTCTTCGTATTCTTCTCATCATTCCTCCTCTTCTTCTTCTCAGCATTCTTCCTCTTCTTCTTTTTCTCATCATTCCTCCTCCTCTTCTCCATCTTCTTCTCATCATTCCTACTCCTCTTCTTCTTCTCATCATTCCTATTCCTCTTCCTCTCATCATTCCTCTTCCTCTTCTTCTTCTCATCATTCCTCCTCCTCTTCTCCTTCTTCGTTTTATTATTCCTTCTCCTCTTCTTCTTCTCATCATTCTTACTCCTCTTCTTCTTCTCATCATTCCTACGCCTCTTCTTCTTCTCATCATTCCTCCTCCTCTTCTCCTTCTTCGTTTTATTATTCCTTCTCCTCTTCTTCTTCTCATCATTCTTAGTCCTCTTCTTCTTCTCATCATTCCTACGCCTCTTCTTCTTCTCATCATTCCTCCTCTCCTTCTTCTCATCATTCCTACTACTCTTCTTCTTCTCATCATTCCTCCTTCTTTTCTTCTTCTCATCTTACCTCCTCCTCCTTTTTCTTCTTCTTCTTCTCATCATTCCTCCTCCTCTTCTTCTCATCATTCCTACTCCTCTTCTTCTTCTCATCTTTTCTTCTTCTCATCTTTTCTCCTCCTCTTATTCTTCTTCTAATCATTTAACCTCCTCATCTTCTTCTCCTTCTCATCATTCCTCCTCCTCTTTCCTCTTCTCATCATTCCTCCTCCTCTTCTTCTTCTTCTCCTCATCATTCCTCCTCCTTTTCTTCTTCTTCTTATCATTCCTCCTCCTCTTCTTCTTCTTCTTCTCATCATTCCTCCTCTTCTTCTTCTTCTTATCATTCCTCCTCCTCTTCTTCTTCTTATCATTCCTCCTCCTCTTCTCCTTCTTCTCATCATTCCTCCTCTCCTTCTTCTCATCATTCTTCCTCTCCTTTTTCTTCTCATCATTCCTAATCCTCTCCTTTTTCTTCTCATCATTCCTCCTCCTCTCCTTCTTCTTCTGATCATACCTCATCCTCTTCTTCTTCTCATCATTCCTCCTCCTCTCATTCTTCTTCTCATCATTCCTCATCCTCTTCTTCTACTCATCATTCCTCATCCTCTTCTTCTTCTCATCATTCCTTCTCCTCTCCTTTTTCTTCTCATCATTCCTCCTCCTCTTCTTCTTCTCATCATTCCTCCTCCTCTTCTTCTCTCATAATTCCTCCTCTTCTTCTGCTTCTCATCATTCCTCCTCTTCGTATTCTTCTCTTCATTCTTCTTCTTCTTCTCATCATTTTTCCTCTTCTTCATCTTCTCACCATTCATCCTCTTCTTCTTCTCATCATTCCTCCTCTTCTTCTTCATCATTCCTCCTCCTCTTCTTCTTCTCATAATTCCTCCTCTTATTCTTCTTCTCATCATTCCTCCTCTTCTTCTTCTTCTTCTCATCATTCTTCCTCCTCTTCTTCTTCTCACCATTCCTCCTCTTCTTCTTCTTCTTCTCATCATTCTTCCTCCTCTTCTTCTTCTCACCATTCATCCTCTTCTTCTTCTCATCATTCCTCCTCTTCTTCTTCTCATCATTCCTCCTCCTCTTCTTCTTCTCATAATTCCTCCTCTTATTCTTCTTCTCATCATTCCTCCTCTTCTTCTTCTTCTTCTTCTCATCATTCTTCCTCCTCTTCTTCTTCTCATCATTCCTCCTCCTCTTCTTCTTCTCATCATTCCTCCTCCTCTTCTTCTCTCATAATTCCTCCTCTTCTTCTGCTTCTCATCATTCCTCCTCTTCGTATTCTTCTCTTCATTCTTCTTCTTCTTCTCATCATTTTTCCTCTTCTTCATCTTCTCACCATTCATCCTCTTCTTCTTCTCATCATTCCTCCTCTTCTTCTTCTCATCATTCCTCCTCCTCTTCTTCTTCTCATAATTCCTCCTCTTATTCTTCTTCTCATCATTCCTCCTCTTCTTCTTCTTCTTCTCATCATTCTTCCTCCTCCTCTCTTCTCACCATTCCTCCTCTTCTTCTTCTTCTTCTCATCATTCTTCCTCCTCTTCTTCTTCTCATAATTCCTCCTCTTCTTCCTCTTCTCATCATTCCTCCTCTTCCTCTCTTCTCATCATTCTTCCTCTTCTTCTTCTTCTTTTTTCTTCTTCCTCTTCTCCTTCCTCTTCTTCTCATCATTCTTACTCCTCTTCATCTTCTTTTACTCATCATTTCTCCTCCTCTTGTCCTTCTTCTTCTCATCATTCCTCCTCCTCTTCTTCTTCTCATCATTCCTACTCCTCTTCTTCTCATCATTCCTCCTCTTCTTCTTCTCATCATTCCTCCTCCTCTTTTCCTTCTTCTTTTCATCATTCTTCCTCCTCCTCTTCTTCTTCTCATCATTCCTACTCCTCTTCTTCTCATCATTCCTCCTCCTCTTCTTCTTCTTCTCATCATTCCTCCTCCTCTTCTTCTTCTCATAATTCCTCCTCTTCCTTTCTTCTTCTCATCATTCCTCCTCTTCCTCTACTTCTCATCATTCTTCCTCTTCTTCCTCTTCTTTTTTCTTTTTCTTCTTCTCCTTCCTCTTCTTCTCATCATTCTTACTCCTCTTCATCTTCTTTTTCTCATCATTTCTCCTCCTCTTGTCCTTCTTCTTCTTCTCATCATTCCTCCTCCTCTTCTTCTTCTCATCATTCCTACTCCTCTTCTTCTCATCATTCCTCCTCCTCTTCTTCTTCTCATCATTCCTCCTCCTCTTTTCCTTCTTCTCATCATTCCTCCTCCTCTTCTTCTTCTCATCATTCCTACTCCTCTTCTTCTCATCATTCCTCCTCCTCTTCTTCTTCTCATCATTCCTCCTCCTCTTTTCCTTCTTCTTTTCATCATTCTTCCTCCTCCTCTTCTTCTTCTCATCATTCCTACTCCTCTTCTTCTCATCATTCCTCCTCCTCTTCTTCTTCTTCTCATCATTCCTCCTCCTCTTCCTCTTCTTATCATTCTTTCCCCTCTTCTTCTTCTTCTTCTCATCATTCCTCATCCTCTTCCTCTTCTTCTTATCATAACAGATACTACCTATCTTCCCTTTCCCCTTTTCATCCTTCCTCCTGTTCTACTTCTACCCTTCCGTTTTCCTCTTCTAATCCTTCTCTGCCTTGATTTTTCTCCCTATTCTCCTTCTTTTTATTTCCCCTTTTTTATTTTCCTTCTTTTTTTTTTATAATCCTCCTCTTTCTTTCTCTTATTATTTTTCTCGTGATCCGCCTTCTTTCCTTCCTCCTCCCCCTACTGTTTGACTTTACTTCTCCAAAAAAGTTTCTTCTTTGAATATTCCTTTCTTTCTTTTATTACATCTCCCCCGCCTGTTTTTTGTTCTACCACTATCACCATCACCACTACCACCATCACCTCTACCACCATCACCACTACCGTCATCACCACTACCACCATCACCACTACCACCACCAATACCACCACCTATACCACCAAACGACCACCACCACTACCAACACCACTACCACCAATACTACCACCAACACTACCACCACCACTACCACCACCACTGTCACTACTACTACCACCAACTCCACCACCACTACTACCACTACTATCACAACTACAAAATCATATTTGTTACATTATTTTTTTTTTCCTTTCAATTCTTCTCCTTCCATTTTTCTTCCTTTTCTATTTCCTTGTCTGATGTTTTTCCTTCCACTTCCTCAGTTTTCATCTTTCCTCAGCATTTTCTTCTTATACCAGTTGTTTCATCCACTCCATCCCCATGATTAATTTCCTTTCTTATCTCTCCTCTTCTTTCTTAATTCGTATACTCTATGGTCTTATTTTTGTCTTTTTTTATTATTATTATTTCCAACTCTTCTTCAACTCTTTTCTTTTCTTCTTCAACTTAAAAAAAAAATTCTTCCTCTTTTTCTTTCTTCCTGCTGAAGACCTATTGAGTCGAAGCGTCGTTCTAATTTGTTCTCGTCCACTTATTACATACAACTTTAACTGTTTTATTTTCTATTTTATTTTTTCTAAATTTTTTGTAATTTTTCCTTTTATTGAATTTTTTTTACCTCTTCTTTTATTCAGTTACTTCTGTCTCTCAGGGAGACGCGATAGCTCAGTGGTTAGTGAACGGGACTACAAAGGACAAGGGGTAGGGTTCGATCCCAACCGACGGATTTCGGGTTCACCCAGCCTTTAATGGGTACTGGATTTTTTTATCGGAAAGTAAAGCAGCACGGGCGTAATACCGACCACATTACCTTAAAAATCATGTGTTGAAGGTCTGTAAAATATAGGGTCACTAACACCATATTTCCCTATACGCCACTTGGCGTGACGGGGGTACTTTACTTTTTACTTCTTTTTCTATCCTGTCTTTAGTTGTTTGCTCTTGCACTGCGTCAAAGGGGCCGTGTTATCGGTGCTGAACCGTATTAAGTTTAAACATGTTTTATGAACGACTTAAACTATTCTGATGTTTTACAACAATGATAGCAGTGATGTTAGGAAAATCATTTTGCCTAACATCACTACTAACGATCTAGTTATTTTATTTATATTTTAACAAACACAACACAACGAGCCTTCAACATACGTTGTGAGAACACCAGACCCAATGGTCGACCACGTAAAAGATTGGTCGATGGAATATTAGAAGCACTAGGAAACATAATAGCAGCAGAGGCGAACAGAAGAGCAAAAGACCGCAAATTATATCTCCCCTCGACGCTGAAAGGCAGATGAGGAAGGAAAGAAGAAGAAGCGGAAGAAAAACGTTAATTTTAAGGAAAGCTGATACATACTTTTTAACTCAGTTAATTAACTCGAGACACAATCTCGAGTTAATTGTTTATAACAACAAACTATATTGTGCAATCCATTTTTGACAATAGATAAAGAAAAAGAGTTCTTATAATATTCAAAATTAGGATGAAACAATCATCATTTTTTAGCCATGTAATGAGAAGGGAACAGCTGGAATATATTGTAACAACTGGGAAAATTGAGGGACGAAGAGATAGAGGGAAGCAATGCGAAAAGATACCAGACAGCTTAAGAGAATGGCTTTGCAGAAGGTCAACAACAGAAATTATATATAACTGTCGAGATCGAAAGTTGTGGAGAAACATGATCACGTACGCCTGCAGGCATGGCACTTGATGATGATAATGAACAACTAATTATATTTTCTATGAAGTAATTAATATTGATTCATTATCTATTTGTAAAGAGAACAAATGATGACGTTTTAAAACAACTAAAAAGAGAACAACTAAATACAATTAAAACAAGACAAATGACATTTTTGGGACATGTTAAAAGACACAACAGGCTACTAAAAGTAATATTGGAAGGGAAAATACAGGGTAATAGAGGCAGACCAAGATTAACATGGACGAGTGGCATCAAAAGATAGACAAGACAGCCTATTACAACCTGCACCATCAAAGCAAGAGACAGAGCGGAATGGCGCTCCATGGTAGCCAACCTTCAATGCGGAGACGGCACTCAATGATGAATGATGATACTAATGATGTAAAATACTGACATTTTAAACGGTGAATTGGTTTAAAAAAAAAACAACAAACACTTGAAGTAAAATACAAACGGAGCACTGTTTGTATACAGTTAAATTAGTAAATTATTCCATGGGAGACAATCGTTCATTTCTTAAACATATTTCGTAAAGTAGTGGATTATGTCCCTTACATAGTATTATCTGTTACGGGCTAGTAGAGACAGCACCTGAGACGTGGATCTATAGGGAAAATGGGGGAGAATTTGGTGGAAGGAAAAACAAGGAATTTTTGAATCAGCTGAAAATGAAGAAATATTAACTTAACACAATTCGAAAAAGACAACTGAAATTTGTTTGGACATGTGAAAAGAGATGGGAGCCGCGATAGCTCAGTGGTTAGTGAACTGGACTACAAAGGACAAGATGTAGGGTTCGATCCCATCCGACGGCTTCCGGGTTCACCCAGCCTTAAATGGGTAGCGGATTTTTTCCTGGGAAAGTTAAGCAGCACGGGCGTAATACCGACCATATTACCCCAAAAATCATGTGCTGAAGGTCTGTAAACATTATGGTCACTAACACCATATTCCCTATACGCCACTTGGCGTGACGGGGCTCTTTACTTTTTTTAAGTGAAGAGGGATAATACCCTGCTAAAAGTCATCTTGGAGGGTAAGATACAAGGTAGAGAGGAAGACCAAGACTATAGTGGATTGACAAAATCAAATATGGACAGATGAACCTATGAAAACATGAACTGTCAAAAATTAAATGGTGCTCCATGGTAGCTATCATTCGATGTGCAGACGTAATCCAATGAGTGAATGACGCTCCATCTTCGATGTGGAGCCGGTACCCAATAAATGAATGGCGCTTCGTGATAGCCAACCTTCGATGTGGAGACGACTCCCAATGAATGAATAACGCTCGCTGGTAGCCAACCTTCGATGTGGAGACGACTCCCAATGAATGAATAACGCTCGCTGGTAGCCAACCTTCGATGTGGAGACGACTCCCAATCAATGAATAACGCTCGCTGGTAGCCAACCTTCGATGTGGAGACGACTCCCAATCAATGAATAACGCTCGCTGGTAGCCAACCTTCGATGTGGAGCCGGCACCCAATGAATGAATGACGCTCGCTGGTAGCCATCCTTCGATGTGGAGCCGGCACCCAATGAATGAATGACGCTCGCTGGTAGCCAACCTTCGATGTGGAGCCGGCACCCAATGAATGAATGACGCTCGCTGGTAGCCAACCTTCGATGTGGAGCCGGCACCCTATGAATGAATGACGCTCGCTGGTAGCCAACCTTCGATGTGGAGCCGGCACCCAATGAATGAATGGCGCTCGTGATAGCCAACCTTCGATGTGGAGCCGGCTCCCAATGAATGACTGGCGCTCGCTGGTAACCAACCTTCGATGTGGAGACGACTCCCAATGAATGAATGACGCTCGCTGGTAGCCAACCTTCGATGTGGAGCCGGCTCCCAATGAATGACTGGCGCTCGCTGGTAACCAACCTTCGATGTGGAGACGGCTCCCAATGAGTGAATGGCGCTCGCTGGTAGCCAACCTTCGATGTGGAGACGACTCCCAATGAATGAATGACGCTCGCTGGTAGCCAACCTTCGATGTGGAGACGACTCCCAATGAGTGAATGGCGCTTGCTGGTAGCCAAACTTCGATGTGGAGACGGCTCCCAATGAATGAATGACGCTCGCTGGTAGCCAACCTTCGATGTGGAGACGACTCCCAATGAATGAATGACGCTCGCTGGTAGCCAACCTTCGATGTGGAGACGGCTCCCAATGAGTGAATGGCGCTTGCTGGTAGCCAACCTTCGATGTGGAGACGGCACCCAATGAATGAATAACGCTCGCTGGTAGCCAACCTTCGATGTGGAGACGGCTCCCAATGAATGAATGACGCTCGCTGGTAGCCAACCTTCGATGTGGAGAGGGCAACCCTTGAATAATTAGATTCATATTTTATTTGAGTGCCGTGAACCTGATGGCTTCTGAAACTGCATGTCCTTGTGTTGTAACTTAAGTGTTCATGTAAGAGGGTAACTCCTACAAAACAAACGACCAAACACCAGTTATCTGCCCCTACTTTCGGCTTCATTCATTGGCTTTTATACAATTAATTTTTCAATTGGTTTATTTCCCTCGTATGTGGTATGTGTGAGAGATTACACTAATAGCGGTAATAGCTGCCACTTACATGCAAGATATTACTTATGTCGAATGAATTTTTCTTCTGTATACGACAGTAAGAACTACTGCTGCTGCTACAAATATGGCTACCGCTACTATTACCAGCATGACTAACGCTACTACCACCAGCATGGCTACCGCTACTATTACCAGCATGACTACCGCTACTACCACCAACATGACTAACGCTACTATTACCAGCATGACTACCGCTACTACCACCAGCATGACTAACGCTACTATTACCAGCATGAGGACTACTGCTACTATTACCAGCATGACTACTTCTATTACTATTACCAGCATGACTACTTCTATTACTATTACCAGCATGACTACTAATGATACTGTACCCAACATGACTGCTACTACTACTACTGCAGCCAGCATGACTATTACTACTACTGCTACCAGCATGACAATTACTACTACTACTACTACTACTATTACCAGCATGACTTTTTCTGCTACTATTACCAGCATGGCTACTACTCCTACTATTACCAGCATGATTACTACTACTGCTACTATTACCAGCATGACTACTACTGCTACTATTACCAGCATGACTGCTACTACTACTACTACTACTACTACTACTACTACCAGCATGACTACTATTACTACTACTACTACTGCTACTATTACCAGCATGACTGCTACTACTACTACTACTACTACTACCAGCATGACTACTATTACTACTACTACCAGCATGACTGCTACTACTACTACTACTACTACTATTACCAGCATGATTACTATGCTACTATTACCAGCATGACTACTACTGATACTATTACAAGCATGACTAATACTACTACTACTATTACCAGCATGACTACTACTGCTACTATTACCAGTATGACTACAGCTATTACTACCAGCATGACTACCGCTATTACTACCAGCATGACTACCGCTACTACTACCAGCATGACTACCGCTACTACTACCAGCATGACTACCGCTACTACTACCAGCATGATTACCGCTACTACTACCAGCATGACTACCGCTACTACTAATAGCATGACTACCGCTACTACTACCAGCATGACTACCGCTACTACTACCAGCATGACTACCGCTACTACTACCAGCATGACTACCGCTACTATTACCAGCATGACTACCGCTACTACTACCAGCATGACTACAGCTATTACTACAAGCATGACTACCGCTACTACTACCAGCACGACTACAGCTATTACTACCAGCATGACTACCGCTACTACTACCAGCATGACTACCGCTACTACTACCAGCACGACTACCGCTACTACTACCAGCACGACTACCGCTACTACTACCAGCACGACTACCGCTACTACTACCAGCATGACTACCGCTACTACTATCAGCATGACTACAGCTATTACTACAAGCATGACTACCGCTACTACTACCAGCACGACTACCGCTACTACTACCAGCACGACTACAGCTATTACTACAAGCATGACTACCGCTACTACTACCAGCATGACTACCGCTACTACTACAGCATGACTACAGCTATTACTACAAGCATGACTACCGCTACTACTACAGCATGACTACCGCTACTACTACCAGCACGACTACCGCTACTACTACCAGCACGACTACCGCTACTACTACCAGCATGACTACGGCTACTACTACCAACACGACTACGGCTACAACTACCAGCACGACTACCGCTACTACTACCACCATGACTACCGCTACTACTACCAGCACGACTACCGCTACTACTACCAGCACGACTACCGCTACTACTACCAGCATGACTACCGCTACTACTACAGCATGACTACAGCTATTACTACCAGCATGACTACCGCTACTACTACCAGCATGGCTACCGCTACTACTACCAGCATGACTACCGCTACTACTACCAGCATGACTACAGCTATTACTACCAGCATGACTACCGCTACTACTACCAGCATGACTACCGCTACTACTACCAGCATGACTACCGCTACTACTACCAGCATGACTACCGCTACTACTACCAGCATGACTACAGCTACTACTACAAGCATGACTACCGCTACTACTACCAGCATGACTACCGCTACTACTACCGGCATGACTACCGCTACTACTACCGGCATGACTACCGCTATTACTACCAGCATGACTACCGCTACTACTACCAGCACGATTACCGCTACTACTACCAGCACGACTACAGCTATTACTACCAGCATGACTACCGCTACTACTACCAGCACGACTACAGCTATTACTACCAGCACGACTACCGCTACTACTACCAGCACGACTACAGCTATTACTACAAGCATGACTACCGCTACTACTACCAGCATGACTACAGCTATTACTACAAGCATGACTACCGCTACTACTACAGCATGACTACAGCTATTACTACAAGCACGACTACCGCTATTACTACCAGCACGACTACCGCTACTACTACCAGCACGACTACCGCTACTACTACCAGCACGACTACCGCTACTACTAATTTGATCTGATCCAATTGTAAGGAGAAATAAAAATGTGTACGCGCACGTATCCCGTGCGCACTAACATTCATTTTCTTTCTGGGCACAGCGCAGTACACAGGGGTAACTTGTATTTTTATTTCTCATTATAGTAGAAAAAAGGAAAATTGAAGTGCCCCCGTCACGCCAAGTGGCGTATAGGGAATATGGTGTTGGTTACCATAATTTTATAGACCTCCGGCACATGATTTTTGGGGTAATGTGGTCGGTATTACGCCCGTGCTGCTTTACTTTCCCAGAAAAAATTCCGGTACCCATTTAAGGCTGGGTGAACCCGGAAGCCGTCGGTTGGGATCGAACCCTACCACTTGTCCTTTGTAGTCCAGTTCACTAACCAGCGAGCTATCGCGGCTCCCTATGTCTCATTATAGTTCGAAATTATTAATTTGTTATAATTTATTATTTTTTTTAATTGTAAAAACATGCATGTATCTTTGTGTTGTATGTTTGTACCTGCTGAAGGCATATTGAGCCGAAACGTCGTTCTAATGTGTATCTTCCACTTATTACATCAGGCTTTAACCATACCGTTTCTTTTTCTATTTTTTTTCTATATTTGTTTTTAATTGTTGCGACATTGGGTAGCTCGGCCTGCCTGACGCGTGTCTCTGCTGATCTCTGCCATTAGGCTGAGTGTGCCTTCACAATACGGCTGTTGTTCGTGACTGTTGGTGTACAGTAATTGTGAGCTCACACTCGTTAGCTGGAACATGTATTAGTATACGGTGGAGGGGCGAGTCTTCTTCTACCTTTTTAGCTCCCAGTGGAGCATAGGTCTTCAACAAACACTTTCAGCTCCCTGTGGAGCATAGGTCTTCAACAAACACTTTCAGCTCCCAGTGGAGCATAGGTCTTCAACAAACACTTTCAGCTCCCAGTGGAGCATAGGTCTTCAACAAACACTTTCAGCTCCCAGTGGAGCATAGGTCATCAACAAACACTTTCAGCTCCCAGCGGAGCATAGGTCTTCAACAAACACTTTCAGCTCCCAGTGGAGCATAGGTCTTCAACAAACACTTTCCAAGTCGTTCTGTCTCCTGCCATTCTTTTAAGATCATTCCATGTCTTCCCTATTATCTTCATCTCTGCTTCTATCTGTCTTCTCCAAGAATTCCTTGGTCTTCCTCTTTGTCTTTTCCCCTGGGGATTCCAAAAAAGGGCCTGTTGTGTAATACTCTCAGTTGGCTTCCGTAGTATGTGTTCTATCCAGCGCCATATTCTTCGCTGTATCTCTTTATCCACTGGTGTTTGACTGGTACATTTCCATAATTCTATGTTAGTGATTTTGTCCTGCCATTTCCATCCTTTTATCCTGCGTAAGCATCCATTAATGAAAGTATATCTTCGTGATTGCCATTTTTATTGTTCTCCATGTTTCACAGCCATATAATAGAACCGCCTTAACATTTGAGTTGAAAATTTTATTTTTTTGTATTTAACCTAATTTCTTTGGACTTCCATATGTTTCCAGTGCAATGAAAGTTCCTCTTGCTTTTGATATCCTTATTTTGGTGTCATTTTGGAGGGGCGAGTATCTAGTGGTAAAACTTAACGACATTCTGGGTTCGATATCGAGTGAGACACGCAACATAACTCTAAAAAGTAACTAACTCTTTTTTAACTACATTTCTAAATTTCGAAAGAAATCTGAAAACAAAGAAGAAAAGTGAAATAAAATAAATGGCAATAAAGATCTCTGCAGCATTCGGGAACATTCCAAAAGAGGAAACGCATCCGTTCTGGTAATGATTAGACTGGTAGAGACAGTCATTTGTAACCACTGGCCCGTGTTACGGAAATATGGTTCTTAGTAGCTATATCGGTGACTTTCATTTCTATGTGCAGCCATTCTAGTTTATTTGAGTCTTTGAATCTTTGAGTCTTTGAATCTTTGAGTCTTTAAGTTTAAGGTTTCAAGGTTAGTGTTATAGAATTCGGAGACAAAGAGAGAGAATTAGACGCTTGGGTGGACAGAGAGAGAGAGAAAGAGAGAGAGAGAGAGATTAAACAGAAAGGGAGGAAGGTATAAAAGGAAAGAGAGTGAGAATGGGAGGGGGCTTCATAGACGGAGTGGGAGAGACATAAATAGCCATATGGTAGAATAGAGAAAGTGTGTGAGGCAAAGGGAAAGAGAGAGAGACACAAACACGTGGTAGGACATAGAGTGAGTGTGAGGAAAGTTAGAGAGACATAGAAATAGGCGGGGAGAGACAGAGAGAAATATGCATCTTGTGGGATTGAGTGAGTGTATGAGACATAGACAGAGAGAAAGAGATGGATAGACACAACGTATCACAAAGGAAGAAAGTGAGGCAAAGACAGAGAAGTAGACAAGAGGAAGAGACGGAGAGATAAACAGATGTATTATAAACATGGTAGGATAGAGAGAGAGAGAGAGAGAGGCATCGACAGGAGGCAGAGGTAGACTGGAGGCAAAGACGGAGAGATAAAAAGATACACAATAAAAATGGGAGGAAAGAGAGGAATTGAGGCATAGACAAAAGGGAGAAGTAGACATAAGTAGACAGAGAAGTAGACAGAAGTAGACAGAGAAGTAGACGGAGAAATAGACAGAGAAGTAGACAGAAGTAGACAGAGAAATAGACAGAAGTAGACAGAGAAGTAGACGGAGAAATAGACAGAAGTAAAAAGAAGTAGACAGAAGTAGACAGAGAAGTAGACGGAGAAATAGACAGAAATAGACAGAAGTAGACAGAGAAGTAGACGGAGAAATAGACAGAGAAGTAGACAGAAGTAGACATAAGTAGGCAGAGAAGTAGACAGAAGTAGACAGAGAAGTAGACGGAGAAATAGACAGAGAAGTAGACAGAGAAATAGACAGAAGTAGACAGAGAAGTAGACGGAGAAATAGACAGAAGTAAAAAGAAGTAGACAGAAGTAGACAGAGAAGTAGACGGAGAAATAGACAGAAGTAGACAGAGAAGTAGACGGAGAAATAGACAGAAGTAAAAAGAAGTAGACAGAAGTAGGCAGAGAAGTAGACGGAGAAATAGACAGAAGTAGACAGAGAAGTAGACAGAAGTAGACAGAGAAATAGACAGAAGTAGACAGAGAAGTAGACAGAAGTAAACAGAGAAATAGACAGAAGTAGACAGAGAAATAGACAGAAGTAGACAGAGAAATAGACAGAAGTAGACAGAGAAATAGACAGAAGTACACAGAGAAATAGACAGAAGTAGACAGAGAAATAGACAGAAGTAGACAGAGAAACAGACAGAAGTAGACAGAGAAATAGACAGAAGTAGACAGAGAAGTAGACGGAGAAATAGACAGAGAAGTAGACGGAGAAATAGACAGAAGTAGACAGAGAAGTAGACGGAGAAATAGGCAGAAGTAGACAGAGAAGTAGACGGAGAAATAGGCAGAAGTAGACAGAGAAGTAGACGGAGAAATAGACAGAAGTAGACAGAAGTAGACGGAGAAATAGACAGAAGTAGACAGAGAAGTAGACGGAGAAATAGACAGAAGTAGACAGAGAAGTAGACGGAGAAATAGACAGAAGTAGACAGAGAAGTAGACGGAGAAATAGACAGAAATAGACAGAAGTAGACAGAGAAGTAGACGGAGAAATAGACAGAGAAGTAGACAGAAGTAGACATAAGTAGGCAGAGAAGTAGACAGAAGTAGACAGAGAAGTAGACGGAGAAATAGACAGAGAAGTAGACAGAAGTAGACAGAGAAATAGACAGAAGTAGACAGAGAAGTAGACGGAGAAATAGACAGAAGTAAAAAGAAGTAGACAGAAGTAGACAGAGAAGTAGACGGAGAAATAGACAGAAGTAGACAGAGAAGTAGACGGAGAAATAGACAGAAGTAAAAAGAAGTAGACAGAAGTAGGCAGAGAAGTAGACGGAGAAATAGACAGAAGTAGACAGAGAAGTAGACAGAAGTAGACAGAGAAGTAGACGGAGAAATAGACAGAAGTAAAAAGAAGTAGACAGAAGTAGACAGAGAAGTAGACGGAGAAATAGACAGAAGTAGACAGAGAAGTAGACGGAGAAATAGACAGAAGTAAAAAGAAGTAGACAGAAGTAGGCAGAGAAGTAGACGGAGAAATAGACAGAAGTAGACAGAGAAGTAGACAGAAGTAGACAGAGAAATAGACAGAAGTAGACAGAGAAGTAGACAGAAGTAAACAGAGAAATAGACAGAAGTAGACAGAGAAATAGACAGAAGTAGACAGAGAAATAGACAGAAGTAGACAGAGAAATAGTCAGAAGTACACAGAGAAATAGACAGAAGTAGACAGAGAAATAGACAGAAGTAGACAGAGAAACAGACAGAAGTAGACAGAGAAATAGACAGAAGTAGACAGAGAAGTAGACGGAGAAATAGACAGAGAAGTAGACGGAGAAATAGACAGAAGTAGACAGAGAAGTAGACGGAGAAATAGGCAGAAGTAGACAGAGAAGTAGACGGAGAAATAGGCAGAAGTAGACAGAGAAGTAGACGGAGAAATAGACAGAAGTAGACAGAGAAGTAGACGGAGAAATAGACAGAAGTAGACAGAGAAGTAGACGGAGAAATAGACAGAAGTAGACAGAGAAGTAGACGGAGAAATAGACAGAAGTAGACAGAGAAGTAGACGGAGAAATAGACAGAAGTAGACAGAGAAGTAGACGGAGAAATAGACAGAAGTAGACAGAGAAGTAGACGGAGAAATAGACAGAAATAGACAGAAGTAGACAGAGAAGTAGACGGAGAAATAGACAGAGAAGTAGACGGAGAAATAGACAGAAGTAAAAAGAAGTAGACAGAAGTAGACAGAGAAGTAGACGGAGAAATAGACAGAAGTAGACAGAGAAGTAGACGGAGAAATAGACAGAAGTAAAAAGAAGTAGACAGAAGTAGGCAGAGAAGTAGACGGAGAAATAGACAGAAGTAGACAGAGAAGTAGACAGAAGTAGACAGAGAAATAGACAGAAGTAGACAGAGAAGTAGACAGAAGTAAACAGAGAAATAGACAGAAGTAGACAGAGAAATAGACAGAAGTAGACAGAGAAATAGACAGAAGTAGACAGAGAAATAGTCAGAAGTACACAGAGAAATAGACAGAAGTAGACAGAGAAATAGACAGAAGTAGACAGAGAAACAGACAGAAGTAGACAGAGAAATAGACAGAAGTAGACAGAGAAGTAGACGGAGAAATAGACAGAGAAGTAGACGGAGAAATAGACAGAAGTAGACAGAGAAGTAGACGGAGAAATAGGCAGAAGTAGACAGAGAAGTAGACGGAGAAATAGGCAGAAGTAGACAGAGAAGTAGACGGAGAAATAGACAGAAGTAGACAGAGAAGTAGACGGAGAAATAGACAGAAGTAGACAGAGAAGTAGACGGAGAAATAGACAGAAGTAGACAGAGAAGTAGACGGAGAAATAGACAGAAGTAGACAGAGAAGTAGACGGAGAAATAGACAGAAGTAGACAGAGAAGTAGACGGAGAAATAGACAGAAGTAGACAGAGAAGTAGACGGAGAAATAGACAGAAATAGACAGAAGTAGACAGAGAAGTAGACGGAGAAATAGACAGAGAAGTAGACAGAAGTAGACAGAAGTAGACAGAGAAATAGACAGAAGTAGACAGAGAAGTAGACGGAGAAATAGACAGAAGTAAAAAGAAGTAGACAGAAGTAGACAGAGAAGTAGACGGAGAAATAGACAGAAGTAGACAGAGAAGTAGACGGAGAAATAGACAGAAGTAAAAAGAAGTAGACAGAAGTAGGCAGAGAAGTAGACGGAGAAATAGACAGAAGTAGACAGAGAAGTAGACAGAAGTAGACAGAGAAGTAGACGGAGAAATAGACAGAAGTAAAAAGAAGTAGACAGAAGTAGACAGAGAAGTAGACGGAGAAATAGACAGAAGTAGACAGAGAAGTAGACGGAGAAATAGACAGAAGTAAAAAGAAGTAGACAGAAGTAGGCAGAGAAGTAGACGGAGAAATAGACAGAAGTAGACAGAGAAGTAGACAGAAGTAGACAGAGAAATAGACAGAAGTAGACAGAGAAGTAGACAGAAGTAAACAGAGAAATAGACAGAAGTAGACAGAGAAATAGACAGAAGTAGACAGAGAAATAGACAGAAGTAGACAGAGAAATAGTCAGAAGTACACAGAGAAATAGACAGAAGTAGACAGAGAAATAGACAGAAGTAGACAGAGAAACAGACAGAAGTAGACAGAGAAATAGACAGAAGTAGACAGAGAAGTAGACGGAGAAATAGACAGAGAAGTAGACGGAGAAATAGACAGAAGTAGACAGAGAAGTAGACGGAGAAATAGGCAGAAGTAGACAGAGAAGTAGACGGAGAAATAGGCAGAAGTAGACAGAGAAGTAGACGGAGAAATAGACAGAAGTAGACAGAGAAGTAGACGGAGAAATAGACAGAAGTAGACAGAGAAGTAGACGGAGAAATAGACAGAAGTAGACAGAGAAGTAGACGGAGAAATAGACAGAAGTAGACAGAGAAGTAGACGGAGAAATAGACAGAAATAGACAGAGAAGTAGACGGAGAAATAGACAGAAGGAGACAGAGAAGTAGACGGAGAAATAGACAGAAGGAGACAGAGAAGTAGACAGAGAAGTAGACGGAGAAATAGACAGAAGTAGACAGAGAAGTAGACGGAGAAATAGACAGAAGGAGACAGAGAAGTAGACGGAAAAATAGACAGAAGGAGACAGAGAAGTAGACAGAGAAGTAGACGGAGAAATAGACAGAAGTAGACAGAGGTAGAGACGGAGAGATAGAGAGGGGTACATCATGGATGTACCAACAAGATCCATGTAGGGTTGGATGTCGTTACGTGCGACCGATTTACGCCTAAGTTTAACGCTACGCAGCTTAAGAGAATGGCTTGGCAGGCCAACAACAGAAATGATAAATAACATTCGAGATCGAAGGTTGTGGAGAGACATGATCACCTACGCCAGAAGGCACGGTACTTGATGATGATGTTGTTGATTAGCGCTAAGAGTTTTTTTTTTTTTTTTCAAAAATGTACAAATTGAGGAAGCTGGTTGTGGCTATCGACGACTAAGAGTCACTCAACACAGAGAGAGGGTATCATGTCATTAGTGGTTAGTTCCCGTGTACACACAGTTGTACATCAATGTTGATCCAATACATGGTGAAGAGTTTGATTATTTCAGTAGCTCGCTCTATAGAGACACGTGTTTCTTCATCGTTATTAAGTTATTTGCGGGTCATCATCATTGCACTCCGAACATGTCCATAGGTGCTCAGATCCCCTCCTCAGCAAGTCTCGCAGTGTCCAGCGACTGACGACTCCAGTTCTATGTTGGTTGATAAGTCTTCTTACACGGCCACTAAGTTTCTCATTTCTGGCTGTGCCCATCTTAACTCCCATTTCCATCATCCGATGAAGTGACGTTGATCTGTGTTTGTCGAAGTCCTGTGCTCTTCCCACATCTCGGAGGGCATTGATGATGTCCGCCCGATCCATTGGTTGCCCGTCTCAACGACAGCGCAGCTAGCCAACCTGTCCGCTCTTTCATTTCCTCGTACTCTTTATCGTATTCTATTCTATTATATTCATGGAATCAGTTTCATTGCAATCGGTGGATCCCCATATCCGCTTCACCGCCCATCTCAGCATTTCTCGAAACGTACGCAGTACTTAATTTTCCTGTGAGATGTTGATTATAGCTACATCTGCTTTTCCCACTAAGCACTCCGGAAATACCAGACACCTCTTCCACCTCTAGATTCATCAGTCTCTCAATGTGTACATCTTTGCCCCACCTCTAGATTCCTCAGTCTCTCAATGTGTACATCATTGTCCCACCTTCCTCAGTCTCTCAATGTGTACATCATTGCCCCACCTTTAGACTCCTCAGTCTCTCAATGTGTACATCATTGTCCCACCTCTAGATTCCTCAGTCTCTCAATGTGTACATCATTGTCCCACCTTTAGACTCATCAGTCTCTCAATGTGTACATCATTGTCCCACCTCTAGATTTCTCAGTCTCTTAATGTGTACATCATTGTCCCACCTTTAGACTCATCAGTCTCTCAATGTGTACATCATTGTCCCACCTCTAGACTCCTCAGTCTCTCAATGCGTACATCATTGTCCCCCCTCTAGACTCCTCAGTCTCTCAATGTGTACATCATTGTCCCACCTCTAGACTCCTCAGTCTCTCAATGCGTACATCATTGTCCCACCTCTAGACTCCTCAGTCTCTCAATGTCCCACTTATACACCACCTATTCTATTAAGGAATAATGAACAAACTTGACGATGTCCTCTTTGTCCAGAGTCAGGCCACACTCAGTGCCAGAGCTGTCAGCGAGCTTATCGGCTATTTCATTGCTGTGTACAGCAGCATGCCCTGGAGAGTACACCCAGGTTAACGCGCTCACTAAAGAGCAATCCAAGAGCTGCATCCACTCCTGCCGCAGATGCTATCTGTTAATCTTCTGTAGCATACTTCGAGGCTGTTATCAAGACGTGATCCACGTTCTGTGTGCCTCATCGTGTTCTCATGAAGAAAATGCGCCATTCAACACCTTCAGACTATCTGCAACTTCAATATCACGGCAGCTTGTCATATTAACAAAATTGGCATTTTCATTATAACATTTGACATTATTGGGGGCGCTCTGTAGTCTAGTTGGGAACCCCCCCCCCCCCCCCGACTGGGCTACCAACGTTCAGACAACCCGTGTTTGATCCCCGCTAGAAGCAGTGTGAGCTGTACTCGTGGTTGAAAATAAAATATCCCCGCGGTCGACGCAGCCGCTAGCAGAAATGGGTACCAGGGTAGTACTCTGGGAAGGCGAGGAATGCCGCCTCGCATCAAGAGTTTCGATGCTTGAAGCAACACTATCCAGAAGTCTCCGAACACTCCTAGATATACGACCAAGCACATACGGGTGAAAACTCGCGTGCTAAGACGCCGGTTCAAGTCTCGTACTTTACCTTTACTTTTATTTGCTATTGCACAAAATGTATGTTGAAAGTCGCCCATGGTCTGATATCTTTCACACTTGTTTCATTCCCTTACTCTCAAAAAAAAAATTGTGCTTCTTTTGTCTGAATTTTGCGGTTCGGAACTGTGATTGCGTAATTCATCATCATCATGTGCCATACCGGTTGGCGTAGGTGATCATGTCCCTCCACAATCTTCTATCTACAGTGCATCGTATCAGTTCTGTTGATGACTGTTTTCCATGTCATGGCACCAAGCTATCCAGTATTTTCTCTTTTTGTCGCCCGCGATATCTCTTTCCTTTTATTTTGCCAGTTGTAACCAAGTATTCCAACTTTCCTCTTCTCATGATGTGCCCGAAAAATGTTGATTGTTTCTTTCTGATGTTTTTTAAGAGCTCCCTTTTTGTGTTGGCCTCTTTGAGAACTTCCTCATTGGTCTTTTTAGCTGTACAGGGAACTTTCAACATTCTTCTGAGAAATCCCATCTCTGTGGCCTCCAATCGTCTTTTCATTTGTTTGTCTACTGTCCATGATTCGCTTCCATAGGTAAGAATTGGTTCTACATAGCACCAATGAACTCTCTTCCTCATTTTTATTGACATAGATTTGTTGCATAATATATTTTTCATTTTCTGAAATGCTATTTTGGCCTGAGCTATTCTGCTTTTTATTTCTGTGGTGCATCTCCCATCTGATGTTATTATTGTGCCCAAGTATTTGAAACGTTGCACTTGTTTCAGATTTGTCTCGTTTATTTTTATGCTGCATGATGGTGGTGATTGTTTCTTCGATATAACCATTACTTCTGTTTTCTTACTATTCAGATTGAGACCTTTCTTGTTGGATTGCGTAATTAACCAAGTTCAAAATTGAAGTATAAAGTTTCCCCACTAATTAACGTTTGTCAAAATACAAATAAAGTAAACAAGAACGTGTTGCAAAACATGAGAACAACATCAGTAGCTCATGAAACATGTTTCAACTCAATAGTTTGTGATCGTCAGGATTATTGTCACGTGTTGTGGGGGTGGGAGATATTTAAGACAAAACAAACATTGTCAATAATTGGCTGAGCTTCATTAGTAGTTGTATCAGTGGAAGAGAACGCATCTTTAAATATGAGTAGAATGAATGTTTAAATATGAGAAGTAGAATGAATGTTTAAATATGAGAAGTAGAATGAATGTTTAAATATGAGAAGTAGAATGAATGTTTAAATATGAGAAGAAGAATGAATGTTTAAATATGAGAAGTAGAATGAATGTTTAAATATGAGAAGTAGAATGAATGTTTAAATATGAGAAGTAGAATGAATGTTTAAATATGAGAAGTAGAATGAATGTTTAAATATGAGATGGAGAATACATCTTTCAATATGAGAAGAAGAACTTTTATTTAAATATGAGATGGAGAATACATCTTTCAATATGAGAAGAAGAACTTTTATTTAAATATGAGATGGAGAAAACATATTTAAATATGAGATGGAGAATACATCTTTCAATATGAGGAGAACGAATGTTTGCATCTGAGGTGGAGAATAGATCTTTCAATATGAGAAGAACTCACATTTAAATATGAGGGAAATACATCTTTCAATATGTTAAGAAGAACTGTTCTTTAAATATGAGATAGAGAACACATAATGAAATATGAGATGGAGAATACATTTTTCGATATGAGACGAACACATCTTCCAATAAAAGAAAGAGAACGCATTTCACGTATGTCCCGATCTCTGCCACATGAATAACGGTACCTGCACAATACGGTTATTGTTCGTGACCATTAGTATACAGTACGTGTGAGTTAACATAGGGCAGTTGGGAGATGTGTTGATCTAGTCTAGATGAATGAATGTTTAGTTGTAAAGCTATTAAAGAAATACTGTGTTCGGTAGCGAGTGAGGCTACTTATATAAGACGGGCGAGTGAGGCTACTTATATAAGACGGGCGAGTGCGGCTACTTATAGTGCGGCTACTTATATAAGACGGGCGAGTGAGGCTACTTATATAAGACGTGCGTGTTTTTTATATTAGCCAATAGATTGGAAAGAAAAATATAATTATTATTGATGTGATGTGCTTCGAAGATAAGAAAATACTGGGTTTAATCAAGCACAAAGCAGTGAATGGTCATTATTTTTGTCTTCTTGTATGGCTGGAAAACATGGATAATATGTGGTTGTTTCATAGGAATATATGACATTGAAAGGCATGAGAGAGTATCTGTTGTAAGAAAAATCGTGACAGAGTATATGTTGAAAGAAAGATCACGACAGTGTATCTGGTGCAGGAAAAATCATAACAATGTATCTGTTGTAAGAAAAATCATAACAATGTATCTGTTGTAAGAAAAATCATAACAATGTATCTGTTGTAAGAAAAATCATAACAATGTATCTGTTGTAAGAAAAATCATAACAATGTATCTGTTGTAAGAAAAATCATAACAATGTATCTGTTGTAAGAAAAATCATAACAATGTATCTGTTGTAAGAAAAATCATAACAATGTATCTGTTGTAAGAAAAATCATAACAATGTATCTGTTGCAAGAAAGACCACGACAATGTATCTGGTGCAAGAAAAATTATAACAATGTATCTGTTGTAAGAAAAATCATAACAATGTATCTGTTGTAAGAAAAATCATAACAATGTATCTGTTGTAAGAAAAATCATAACAATGTATCTGTTGTAAGAAAAATCATAACAATGTATCTGTTGTAAGAAAAATCATAACAATGTATCTGTTGTAAGAAAAATCATAACAATGTATCTGTTGTAAGAAAAATCATGACAGAGTATATGTTGAAAGAAAGATCACGACAATCTGGTGCAAGAAAAATCATAACAAAATAGGTGTTGTCAAAAAAAAAAACGTCATAACAAAAGTAGGAGTTGCGAAATCAATTATGACAAAGCAGGTGTTGCAAGAAAAATAACAACAAAATTAGATGTTGCAAGAATGCTGTTATGAGTTCCATCTTACAGAAAATATAACATGACTAAGAATAACAAGAACGTAATGAGAAATCAGACAAAGCTAAATAAACACTTGAGAAAAAAGATCATGTCTAGTTTAAACAAAACAAGACAACGAAAACAAAGAGAATGTTAGATAAGGAGGAGGAAGGCACGAAGCAACACAATAAGACTAGAAAATGAAATTAGGAAAAATTGCAACTATTTTCACACACAAAAATACTGTGAAAAAATATTCAAATTTTGTGAAAAGAACTACAGACAATGAATGTGAAGAAAGATACAAATAGAGCGAAAAGAAAAAAAAACATATAGCACACAGGCGCAATAATTAATTAGTCTGAAGACAACAATCGTCACAGACTTGCAAATTACAAGAGTTAAAACAGATGTTATCACGAAACAAACTGATAAAATAATATAACAAACATCTTTGAAACACAAACTGAACAATTGTATAAGAAATATAAACAATCGTATGAAAGGGATCAACTCATAGCTACAGAAATGACCAAACATTCAATTAACACAAATCAAAACGACAAAAGAGCAACAAACGATTACATCACTCAACAACATAAATGCACTCACCAGCGTGCTCGGTTCCTATCTCGTCTCTCATGTTGCGAAGTGCTTCGTTGGTTGTCTCAAACTTGTAGTAAGGAACCATAATTTGGTAATTCTCCACGAGTGAGAAGTGTAGACTTTCTGCTGTCACGTGACACATGCGGTCGAGGAGGTAGTCCAGGCCGCCCGGTTGGTAAATGATCTTGATTCGGCGCCACTTGAATTTTTTGAGCTAAGAGAGAAATTTAGAAATGTAATAAAAAAAAAAAGTAAGACAGTTATATATAGCTCTCAAAGGAATATTAATGGCAATAGTAATTTTACTGTCATGAAAAATATACTAACATTAAAACAAATAACATCATCATCATCATCAAGTGTCTTTTCCGCAACGAAGGTTGGCTACCATGGATCGCCATTCTACTCTGTTTCTTGCTTTGATGGTGCAGGCTGTCATAGATTGTCTTGTCCATCTTTTGATGTTACTCGTCCATGTTAGATTTGGTCTGATTTTTTGTCGAACCAAAACAAATAACACCAGGGCTAAAACTAAGAATAGCAAAATGTTATATCTTCTTAATATTCCTGTATGGTGCAGAAACATGGACATTAGACAAGAAAACAGAACCGAAAATTGAAAACTTTGAAATGTGGATTTAAAGAGAAATATGAAGAATTGAGTGGAAGGAACAGAAAACAAATTATGAAGTCTTAAAACAACTAAACATGTAATGAGAACTGCTAAACACAATTCAAACAAGACAAATGAGATTTTTGCAGCATTCAAAAAGACACAGCAGCCTACTAAACGTAATATTGCAAGGGAAACTACAAGGTAAAAGAGGTAGAAGCAGGCCAAGACTAACGTGAACGAGTAACATCAAAAGATGCACAAGTTGCCAATGACAACCTCCCCCATCAAATCAAGAGACAGAGTGGAATGGCGCTCCATGGTAGCCAACCTTCGATGCGGAGACGGTAATCGATGATGATGATATAACTCTTGGGTTATATTCACATAAATAAGTTATGTAAGTTAATAGAGATTGTTTGGGATGATGGTTGAATGCGGTGCGCTAAGACATGTCTTGTTAGAGGTCTTTACGAAATATTTCGCTTCTTCTTCTTCTAGAACCCCCGTCACGCCAAGTGGCGTCTAGGGAATATGGTGTTAGTGACTCTATATTTTACAGACCTTCAGCACATGATTTTTGGGGTAATGTGGTCGGTATTACGCCCGTGCCGCTTTACTTTCCCAGAAAAAATCCGGTACCCATTTAAGGCTGGGTGAACCCGGAAGCCGTCGGTTGGGATCGAACCCTACCCCTTGACTTTTGTAGTTCAGTTCACTAACCACTGAGCTATCACGGCTCCAAATGTTTTGCTTGCTGTATGAATATTAGAACGTCAGAAGCCATAATAAATTCAGAAAATAAAAAGCGTCTGATGCAACAAACTATGCCAATAGAAGTGAGAAAGAGAGTCTATCGGTGCTATTTAGAGCCAGTTCTGACTTATGGAAACGAATCATGGACAGTTGACAAAGAAATGAAAAGTCTATTAGAGGTCACAGAGATGGGATTTCTCAGAAGAATGTTGAAAGTTCCCTGGACAGCTAAAAAGACTAATGAGAAAATTCTCAAAGAGGCCAACACAAAAAGGGAGCTCCTACAAAAATATCAGAAAGAAACAATGAACATTTTTCGCGCACATCATGAGAAGAGGAATGTTGGTATACTTGGTTACAACTGGTAAAATACAGGGAAAGAGAGATTGCGGACGACAAAGCGAGAAGATTCTAGGTAGCTTGGTGTCATGGCATGGAAAACAGTCAACAACAGAACTGATGCGATGTACGGTGGATAGACGATTGTGGAAGGACATGACCGCCTACACCCACCGGTATGGCACATGATGATGATAAAGAAAAAAAAACCAAAGGATTTTGCCACATAACCGCGTGGTATCTGGTTAAAAACCACAAGGATCACTATCCCAATTTTTTTTCTGTTTTCGCGGATCTCAAAGTATTCAAATATAGTACCCATTCCTATCGGAGACCGATGATAAAAACGGGTCCCCCTACTCTATGGTTTAGCACGTAAAAGAATCATTGACAGGTGAGACATCTGAATGACTAGGTTACATGCCGCTGTCCAGACTAAATAAGCAACCACAATTCCTATTATCTGTAAGAAAGCTGATCGTCGGTGCTACGGTGTTCAGGTATTGTGCTTAGACGTGCCTTCGTTGGGCTTAAGAAAAGGAGAAATAAGATGTTGATGTAGCGAGAAGATGAGAAAACAGAGTGTTGATGTAGCGAGAAGATGAGAAAACAGAGTGTTGATGTAGCGAGAAGATGAGAAAACAGAATATTGATGTAGCGAGAAGATGAGAAAACAGAATATTGATGTAGCGAGAAGATGAGAAAACAGAATATTGATGTAGCGAGAAGATGAGAAAACAGAGTGTTGATGTAGCGAGAAGATGAGAAAACAGAATATTGATGTAGCGAGAAGATGAGAAAACAGAATGTTGATGTAGCGAGAAGATGAGAAAACAGAGAATATTGATGTTGCTAGAATTAAGGGCAAAACAGAATAATGATGTTGCTAGAATTAAGGACACAACAGAATGTTGATGTAGCGAGAAGATCGGACAAAACAAAATATTGATGTTGCTAGAATTAAGGGCAAAACAGAATATTGATGTTGCTAGAATTAAGGACACAACAGAATATTGATGTTGCTAGAATTAAGAATAAAACAGAATATTGATGTTGCTAGAATTAAGAATAAAACACAATATTGATGTTGCTAGAATTAAGGGCAAAACAGAATATTGATGTAGCGAGAAGATCGGACAAAACAAAATATTGATGTTGCTAGAATTAAGAATAAAACAGAATATTGATGTTGCTAGAATTAAGAATAAAACAGAATATTGATGTTGCTAAAAAAAATAAAACAAAATATTGATGTTGCTAGAATTAAGGACACAACAGAATATTGATGTAGCGAGAAGATCGGACAAAACAAAATAGTGATGTTGCTAGAATTAAGGGCAAAACAGAATATTGATGTTGCTAGAATTAAGGACACAACAGAATATTGATGTTGCTAGAATTAAGAACAAAACAAAATATTGATGTTGATAGAATTAAGAATAAAACAAAATATTGATGTTGCTAGAATTAAGGACAAAACAGAATATTGATGTTGCTAGAATTAAGAATAAAACAGAATATTGATGTGTGCTAGAATTAAGAACAAAACAGAATATTGATGTTGCTAGAAATAAGAACAAAACAGAATATTGATGTGTGCTAGAATTAAGAATAAAACAGAATATTGATGTGTGCTAGAATTAAGAACAAAACAGAATATTGATGTTGCTAGAAATAAGAACAAAACAGAATATTGATGTAGCGAGAAGATATGAAATTACCTTCGAAATATATACACCTTGTATTTTTTTAAAATTAAAATAATTTCGCTTATTTAAAAAAAAAAAAACACTAGACATACGTATTTTTCACATATTATTAAAATTAAAAATCAGAGAGAAACGCAGTCTTGCGTGATGCCGGCCATATCGCTGACAAAATGTGCCTTGGACATGAAAACATATGGTCACCATATTCGCCACTGACATAATAAGATAGGGAAGGGAGAATTTACTTTACTTATTTTACATTTTACAGAATGTGTAATATACAAACTTACGATTTCTGCGAAGTACTCTCCCATCTTATTGATGCTGCTTCCAAGACGCGTCATTAGAGAGTACTTGTCCACTTTGGCCACAGCGAAGTCTCGAGCTAGCACTGTTGTGATTATCGGGATGTTCCAGTATCTGGAAGATATCAATATATTAAAAGTTGTGATTATCGGGATGTTCCAGTATCTGGGAGATATGAATATATTAAAAGTTGTGATTATCGGGATGTTCCAGTATCTTAAAGATATGAATATATTAAAAGTTGTGATTATCGGGATATTCCAGTAACTGGGAGATATGAATATATTAAAAGTTGTGTTTATCAGAATGTTCCAGTATTTTGGAGATGCGAACATATTATAAAATTGTGATTATCAGGAGATTCCAGTATCGGCGGGATATGCATATATTAAAAGTGATTATCGGGATTTTTTTTCCGGTATTTGCGATATGTGAATATATTAAAAGTTGCTATTATTAGGATGCTCCAAAATCTGGGATAAGTGAATATGTTAAAAGTTGCGATTATCAGGATATTCCAGTAACTCGGATATGTGAATATCAGGATATAAAAATATGTAAAATTTATTAAAATTGGTAGATTATCCGGATATTCCAGTATCCGGGAGATATGAATGCGATGAAAGATGTGTTTATATCGGAATATTTCAGATAATGGGAAATGAAAGTATATTAACAGTTCTAATCATAGATAAATCACTTACTTTGTCTACTACACAATAAGTGTAATCAGATAAATCACTTACTGTGTCTACTACACAATAAGTGTAATCAGATAAATCACTTACATGGTCAGTCTACACACATCATCATCATCATCAAGCACCATGCCTGCTGGTGTAGGTGATCATGTCTCTCCACAACTTTCGATCTCGACAGTTATTTATCATTACTATTGTTGACCTTCTGCCAAGCCATTCTCTTAAGCTGTCTGGTATCTTTTTTTTTTTGTCTTTGCTTCCCTCTATCTCTTCGTCCCTCAATTTTCCCAGTTGTTACAATATATTCCAGCTGTTCTGTTTTCTCATTACGAGGCAAAAAAATGATGATTGTTTCTTCCTAATATTTGAAATTAGCTCTCTTTTTCCTTTGGTCTCTTTCTACATACAAAGGGTACGTAATCACAGATAAATCACTTACTTGGTTCTTCTACACACAAAAAGTACGTAATCACAGATAAATAACTTACTTGATCGATCTAAACACAAAAAGAACGTAATCACAGATAAATCACTTACTTGGTCGATCTAAACACAGAAAGTACGTAATCACAGATAAATCACTTACTTGCTTGATATTACAGATAAATCACTTACTTGGTCGATCTACACACAAAAAGAACGTAATCACAGATAAATCACTTACTTGCTTGATATCACAGATAAATCACTTACTTGGTCTGCCTACCAACTGGAGCAGCCGCGTAATCACAGCAAGGCCCGAAGAAAATGTGTGATTTGTTCCTGACGTAGAAGTTGATTGCTTCGTTCATTGAGTCAGCGCTTGAACACATGGAGTCAGCGTGATTGATCTCAATCTTGCGTCCTGAGAGTAGACCATCAGGACCCTCAACCTAGCACATTAATCACATCGCTATTAAGGGCGCTGTCATTATCAAATGTATCATTTTGTTATTGCAATGATGACGTATAGAAATATATAAGAAGTATAGTTGCCCACATCGACCTGTCGTAAAGTTGCGACACAACGCATCAACGCTCATTAAATGGGTGCACGCTGAAGAAGATGTAGCAGAACATGAAGAAGTAAAATAAGTGGGAAAAGAAGATGAAAAAGAAAAGAAGTTGAAGACGTAAAGCAGAAGATGTGGAAAAAAGTCAGAAGAATTCAAATATGAGCATTAGAAGTTGAAGTGGAGAAGAAGCAGGAGAAAAAGAAGTCAAAGAAGTAAAGTAGAAGATGGAGTGGAAATAAGAAGTCAAAGAAGTAAAGTAGAAGGTGAAGTGGAAATAAGAAGTCGATGAAGTAAAGTAGAAGATGGAGTAGAAATAAGAAGTCGATGAAGTAAAGTAGAAGATGGAGTAGAAATAAGAAGTCAAAGTAAAGTAGAAGATGGAGTAGAAATAAGAAGTCAAAGTAAAGTAGAAGATGGAGTAGAAATAAGAAGTCAAAGTAAAATAGAAGATGGAGTAGAAATGAGAAGTCGATGAAGTAAAATAGAAGATGGAGTAGAAATAAGAAGTCGATGCAGTAAAATAGAAGATGGAGTAGAAATAGGAAGTCAAAGAAGTAAAGTAGAAGATGGAGTAGAAATAAGAAGTCGATGAAGTAAAATAGAAGATGGAGTGGCAAGGAAAGGAAGGGAAAAAATAAATAGAATGAATAGTAGAAGAAAAGGTAGATAAAAGACAGGAAGTAGAAAATGGTGCCCAACTGAAACACGTACCACTAACGCATCAGTTTATTGGGATTCCGTTGCGACATTTAAAGAATAAAATATTTGTTTATATGCAATGATGCAATTTTTTAACATAAACATATTTGTCTAGGTGCAATATTTGCATTTTAAAAACATGTTTGTTTAGATGCAATGATGATAGTTCATGCATGTTTTGTAGCGTTGTGGTGTTTTAATTCATAGCCATTACTTTCCCATCTAGCTCAGTCAGGTACCCATTTATTTCTCACGGGTTCTACTGGAGAGCGCCATGTTTTTATCAAACATATGTCCACTTTATCACAAAGCCAGCGCTCTGCCACAAACAACTGACGCTTTTCTGTCTTTAGAGTGTTGCCTCATTAGAGACACCCGTCTCTTAGAGTGTGCCATTTCTTAAACTCGCACATCTCTTAGAATCGCTCCCATCTTAGAGTTTCACCTCTCTCAGTCTCCCTTCTCTTACTCTCCCCTCTCTGTCTCCTCTCTTTGTCTCTCCTCTCTGTCTCACCTCTCTCAGTGTACCCTCACTTATAATCTTCCTACTCTTAGAGTCTCCCCTCTCTAGTCTTACCTCTCTTATAGTCTACCATCTCCTAGTCTCCACTCTCATATAGCCCTTCATTTAGAGTCTTTACTCTGTAAGAATCTGTCCACTGGTATACCCTCTCTTAGAGTCTATCTCTGTAAGAATATCTCCTCTAATCGTCTATCCCTCAGTCTCACTCGTTTAGAGGCTCTCCTCTGAAAGAATCACTCCTCTAGTCCCCCCGTCTGTCTTCTCCCTGCTGGTCTCTTCTCTGATAGTGTCTCTCCCCTAATCTCCCTCTCTTAGCCTCTTCTCTGATATCTCTCCTCTAGTCTTTCCTCTCTTAGACTCTTCTTTGATACTGTCTCTTATCTAGTCTCTCCTGTCTTAGTCTCGTTTATGATAGTGTCACTCATCTAGGCTCTCCTCTCTTAGTCTTTTCTCTGATACTGTCTCTCATCTATGTTTCCCTCTCTTAGTCTCTTCTCTGATACTGCCTCTCATCCAGTCTCTACTCTCTTAGTCTCTTCTCTGATAGTGTCCCTCCTCTAGTCTCTCCTCTCTTAGTCTATTCTCTAATACTGTCTCTCATCCAGTCTCTACTCTCTTAGTCTCTTCTCTGATAGTGTCCCTCCTCTAGTCTCTCCTCTCTTAGTCTATTCTCTAATACTGTCTCTCATCTAATCTCTCCTCTCTTAGTTTCTTCTCTGATAGTGTCTCTCCTCTAGTCTCTCCTCTCTTAGTCTATTCTCTAATACTGTCTCTCATCTAATCTCTCCTCTCTTAGTCTCTTCTCTGATAGTGTCCCTCCTCTAGTCTCTCCTCTCTTAGTCTATTCTCTAATACTGTCTCTCATCTAATCTCTTCTCTCTTAGTTTCTTCTCTGATAGTGTCTCTCCTCTAGTCTTCCCTCTCTTTGAGTGCATTCAAAGTTAGCTTTTGAAACTAATCCGTTCACGAGAGAGAGAGAGAGAGAGAGAGAGAGAGAGAGAGAGAGAGAGAGAGAGAGAGAGAGAGAGTAGAATACAATGTCACTGCAGGAAGTAGAGATTAATACATCGTTAGTGAATTTTGTATCAGCGGTAAATATGTGATGTGATCCGTGTGTGATGATCTGGCTAGGAAGTGACGCGGAATGATGGTTGAGAAGTGACTATATAGCACGGATCTTGCACATTTTGATGTGTTCCTTAGTCAAATCTGCAAATACTGGACACTGATTTATAAAGTTGTTTGGTTTATAGAGTTGTTTGGTTATAAAGTTGATTGGATTATAAATTTGTTTGGTTTATGAAGTTGTTTGGTTTATAAAGTTGTTAGGTTTATAAAGGGGTTTAGTTTATGAAAGGATATATTTTATAAAGTTGTTTGGTTCATAAAGTTGTTTCGTTTATAAAGTTGTTTGGTTTATAAAGGGGTTTAGTTTATGAAGTTGTTTGGTTTATAAAGTTGTTTGCTTTATAAAGTTGTTTGGTTTATAAAGTTGATTGGATTATAAATTTGTTTGGTTTATGAAGTTGTTTGGTTTATAAAGTTGTTTAGTTTATAAAGGGGTTTAGTTTATGAAAGGATATAGTTTATAAAGTTGTTTGGTTCATAAAGTTGTTTCGTTTATAAAGTTGTTTGGTTTATAAAGGGGTTTAGTTTATGAAGTTGTTTGGTTTATAAAGTTGTTTAGTTTATAAAGGGGTTTAGTTTAAGAAAGGATATAGTTTATAAAGTTGTTTGGTTCATAAAGTTGTTTGCTTTATAAAGTTGTTTAGTTTATAAAGTTTTTTGGTTTATAAAGTTGTTTGGTTTATAAAGTTGTTTAGTTTATAAAGGGGTTTAGTTTATGAAGGGATTTAGTTGATACAGTTGTTTGGTTCATTAATTGTTTGGTTTATAAAGTTGTTTTGTTTATAAGTTGTTTAGTTTATAAAGTTGTTTGGTTTATAAAGGGGTTTGGTTTATAAAGTTGTTTGGTTTATAAAGTTGTTTAGTTTATAAATGGGTTTAGTTTATAAAGTTGTTTGGTTCATTAGTTGTTTGGTTTATAAAGCTGTTTAGTTTATAAAGGGATTTAGTTTATAAACTTGTTTGGTTCATTAGTTGTTTGGTTTATAAAGTTGTTTTGTTTATAACGGGGTTTAGTTTATGAAGGGATTTAGTTTATAAAGTTGTTTGATTTATAAAGATGCTTGGTTTATAAAGTTGTTTGTTTGTAAAGTTGTTTGGTTTATAAAATTGTTTAGTTTATAAAGTTGTTTGGTTTATAAAGTTGTTTGGTTTATAAAGTTGTTTGGTTTATAAAGTTGTTTCGTTTATAGAGTTGTTTGGTTTATAAAGTTGTTAGTTTATAAAGTTGTTAGTTTATAAAATTGTTAGTTTATAAAGTTGTTTGGTTTATAAAGTTGTTTGGTTTATAAATGGGTTTAGTTTATAAAGTTGTTTGGTTTATAAAATTGTTTGGTTTATAAAGTTTGAGTTTATTGAGAACTGTTTCTCATAAAGTAGTTAGTATAACATTAGTTCTTCTGTAACAGGGAACTCCTTATGCAGAGCTTTTTTGCAGGAGGCAATCTGGTCACCAGAAGAAACCCCTCGCGCAAGTATTTCATTCCTTTAGTTTCTTGACGCTCTATGGGCGGTGGGCCCATCTAGGTCATGACTCCCAGGCGTCGACCTTCTGCAGCATTGAACTCTAAAGCAAACTATAGATATTCGCCACAAATAAATACACTTCTACGCAACAATTCAGGTCGAATCAACGGTCTCTACCAGCCTGGTTTACTTAAATGTCTTTAGGCTAGAACATTGATGTCCTTTTCGTGGGGACAGCAGTCTAGAGTGGCTTGTTTTGGCAATGTCCTTTTATAGAGGCTCTATTATATATATTTTTTTACAAGCCGCTTTGGCATGGCGTTAATTCGGCAGAAAGGAGTGGATCAGAAACTGATAATAGGTGATAGAGATAGGCCGGGCTGGGAACTTCATTCGTTTGAATTGTCGGTATTGCAAGCGTCCGGTGTAGCTCATATACTGTCGATGATGTAATTTCTTATCGCTTGTCGTCCTGGGTTGTTTAGTTGACCTGTGTTAATGTGGGCACTATAACACCGTTTACTGGAAGAATGAGTTGTTGAGGCAATGTGACTTTAAGTGTAAGCTACAGTGTGGATATGGGTGTGTTTACTTGTCGAGGAGGACGATGTTGTGGTAAAGTTTGATATGCGAAGTAATGGCACTCATTTATTTGTTTTATGTCACAGATTACCATGTATTCAGCAGTTTCGCTTCGAGATGCTAGACAAGGGGCAGCGATGGTCTGCAATCGTCTATTCACAAACTATATTTCGGGAGGCTGATTGATCTCGAGGCAAGACGCCAGCCTCGAGACAGAGAGGTTGTGGGTTCAAATCCCGGCCACACTGGCTGGGATTTTTATTTATGATTTCTCTCTGCGGCAACCACCCCTGGTCTCAGCAGCGAGGCCCGGCTTGAAACGCCAATTACTCATCGACGGAAACAAATATGAGTACCTCCGAAGACGGAGTTATCTGCCTGTGCAGCGAGGGACCCTTGTGCACACGGCTGCCAGGGAAAAATGAATTAACACGCAAAATTCAGTTCCTAGTCTCTAGGGACTTCGTCAGAGGTAAAAGCTGGCGAACGAATTAAAAAAAATAAATATATATATTTCTAATACAGACCAGATGCATTTTTGCTAAAGGCATTTCTAGTTCCTCAGCAGATAAGTTCTATTTTCTTATAGAAAATTTCTTGTTCCATAACAGATAAGTTCTATTTTCTTATAGAACATTTCTTGTTCCTCAACAGATAAGTTCTATTTTCTTATAGAACATTTCTTGTTCCTCAACAGATAAGTTCTATTTTTCAGTAGAACATTTCTACTTCTTCTATAGAAAAGTTCTAGTTCTGCTACAGAACAGTTCCAGTTTTGATATAGAAAATTTCTAGATCCTTAAATGGCAATTTTTAGGGTATTTCTAGAATTCTACAGGGAAGTTCTTATGGCATTTCTAGTTTCTAGAATTCTACAGGGAAGTTCTTATGGCATTTCTAGTTTCTAGAATTCTACAGGGAAGTTCTTATGGCATTTCTAGTTTCTAGAATTCTACAGGGAAGTTCTTATGGCATTTCTAGTTTCTAGAATTCTACAGGGAAGTTCTTATGGCATTTCTAGTTTCTAGAATTCTACAGGGAAGTTCTTAGGGCATTTCTAGTTTCTAGAATTCTACAGGGAAGTTCTTAGGGCATTTCTAGTTTCTAGAATTCTACAGGGAAGTTCTTAGGGCATTTCTAGTTTCTAGAATTCTACAGGGAAGTTCTTAGGGCATTTCTAGTTTCTAGAATTCTACAGGGAAGTTCTTAGGGCGTTTCTAGTTTCTAGAATTCTACAGGGAAGTTCTTAGGGCATTTCTAGTTTCTAGAATTCTACAGGGAAGTTCTTAGGGCATTTCTAGTTTCTAGAATTCTACAGGGAAGTTCTTAGGGCATTTCTAGTTTCTAGAATTCTACAGGGAAGTTCTTAGGGCATTTCTAGTTTCTAGAATTCTACAGGGAAGTTCTTAGGGCATTTCTAGTTTCTAGAATTCTACAGGGAAGTTCTTAGGGCATTTCTAGTTTCTAGAATTCTACAGGGAAGTTCTTAGGGCATTTCTAGTTTCTAGAATTCTACAGGGAAGTTCCTAGGGTATTTCTAGAATTCTAGAATTTTACAGGGAAGTTCTTACTGCATTTCTAGAATTCTACATGGAAGTTCTTACTGCATTTCTAGAATTCTACATGGAAGTTCTTACTGCATTTCTAGAATTCTACATACAGTGAAGTTCTTACTGCATTTCTAGAATTCTACATACAGTGAAGTTCTTACTGCATTTCTAGAATTCTACATACAGTGAAGTTCTTACTGCATTTCTAGAATTCTACATACAGTGAAGTTCTTACTGCATTTCTAGAATTCTACATACAGTGAAGTTCTTACTGCATTTCTAGAATTCTACATACAGTGAAGTTCTTACTGCATTTTTTAGAATTCTACATACAGTGAAGTTCTTACTGCATTTCTAGAATTCTACATACAGTGAAGTTCTTACTGCATTTCTAGAATTCTACATACAGTGAAGTTCTTACTGCATTTTTAGAATTCTACATACAGTGAAGTTCTTACTGCATTTCTAGAATTCTACATACAGTGAAGTTCTTACTGCATTTCTAGAATTCTACATACAGTGAAGTTCTTACTGCATTTCTAGAATTCTACATACAGTGAAGTTCTTACTGCATTTTTAGAATTCTACAGGAAAGTTCTTAGGGCATTTATAGATACCTACAGGGCAGTTCTTATAGCATTTTTAGATCTCTACAGGGCATTTCTGTTTCCTCTAGGGGGCATTTCTAGTTCTTCTACATGCATGATTAGTCCTGCAACAGGGCAGTTCTAATTTGGATATAGGGTAGTTGTGGATTTTCCACGAGGCAGTTCTAAATGTGCTTTAATGAAGAGAAAGTAGAAACATAAATTGTGGAAATCTGGAGGACTACTTGCAGAGTTTGCATGATAAATTATACTGAATAATTAATTCATTAAGAAATTAATGACGTGGAAAAGAATAATGGTTCTAGCTGTGTTTTTTTTTTTTCAATTAGTTGAACAGGCTTCAGACTTAGGGAGCGGAATAGCATCACTGCAGGCGGGGCCTTCCCATATTTGCCCAGCTCTAGTTCTACAACCGGACGGTGTTCTTCCTGATCGTTCGTAGTGGTCTATTGAACGTGTTGCGTTCTATATAAATAGCGCGCAGCTCGCTTAATGCACACGTTTGGGTCACTGTAACGGTCGTTGCCGGCCGCATATTCTTTTAGTGCCAAATCCGTGTAGATTCCATTACCAGTTAAAGCGTGTCTCACGATTCCTTGGCCCAACAAATGGAGTTGGGTCGAATTTGCAGCCGAATTGGGAGCCTTGGTAGCATAATCGCCCCGAATGGGGCAGGCTACCGACGTTCGGACAACCCGTGTTCGATTCCCGCAGGAAACAGTATGTTATGAATTGTATTCGTGGTTGGAAACAAAAATACCCATGCGGTGGACCCAGCAGCTGGCAAAAATGGGTACCAGGGTAGTACTCTGGGAAGGTGAGGAATGCCACTTTGCGTCGTGAGTTTCAATGCTTGAAGCGACACTATTCAGAAGTCTCCGAACACTTCAGTATAGACGGCCGAACGCATAAGGGTGAAAACTCTAGTGCTAAGACGCTGATTCAAGTCTCGTATTTTACCTTGCAGTCGAACCCAAACAACGGCATATCCTGTCCGAGTGCCAAGACAGTACCTGATACCGTTTCACTTTAATTGGGGCCAGTCGCCTGCAGCACTAACTCACCGCTCGGGCTCCTAAACCACGTTGACTTTGTGGCCAGGTGAATGCGACCTGACTACTGCTGTCTCCACAAATCAAAATTCAAATCAGAACGAATCACTTGAAACCACATTACATCAAAGATACCCCTAATCTTGATTCCCCTTAGCGGCCTTCTTCCCCTGCCGCATCAACCGGGTGTGAACGAGAAGGTGAACAGAACAAGGACAGTGACAAGTCGGGAGAAAGAACAAAACAGTTTGTCTTCGTTTCTCGTGTGAAAGGAGACAACTGTAAAGTCCTGGTCTGACATATAAGTCCTACCGTAAAGGTGGCGTCAGTTCTGACTGATTGTTCTATCCTATCTGACTGATTGTTCTATCCTATCTGACTGATTGTTCTATCCTATCTGACTGATTGTGCTACCCTATCTGACTGATTGTTCTTTCCTATCTGACTGATTGTTCTACCTATCTGACTGATTGTTCTATCCTATCTGACTGATTGTTCTATCCTATCTGACTGATTGTTCTATCCTATCTGACTGATTGTTCTATCCTATCCGACTGATTGTTCTTCCTATCTGACTGATTGTTCTACCCTATCTGACTGATTGTTTTATCCTATCCGACTGATTGTTCTACCCTATCTGACTGATTGTTCTATCCTATCTGACTGATTGTTTTATCCTATCCAACTGATTGTTCTACCCTATCTGACTGATTGTTCTATCCAATCTGACTGATTGTTCTATCCTATCTGACTGATTGTTCTATCCTATCTGACTGATTGTTCTTTCCTATCTGACTGATTGTTCTATCCTATCTGACTGATTGTTCTATCCTATCTGACTGATTGTTCTACCCTATCTGACTGATTGTTCTATCCTATCTGACTGATTGTTCTATCCTATCTGACTGATTGTTCTACCCTATCTGACTGATTGTTCTATCCTATCTGACTGATTGTTCTATCCTATCTGACTGATTGTTCTACCTATCTGACTGATTGTTCTATCCTATCTGACTGATTGTTCTATCCTATCTGACTGATTGTTCTACCCTATCTGACTGATTGTTCTATCCTATCTGACTGATTGTTCTACCCTATCTGACTGATTGTTCTATCCTATCTGACTGATTGTTCTTTCCTATCTGACTGATTGTTCTATCCTATCCGACTGATTGTTCTATCCTATCTGACTGATTGTTCTATCCTATCTGACTGATTGTTCTATCCTATCTGACTGATTGTTCTATCCTATCTGACTGATTGTTCTATCCTATCTGACTGATTGTTCTATCCTATCTGACTGATTGTTCTATCCTATCTGACTGATTGTTCTATCCTATCTGACTGATTGTTCTATCCTATCTGACTGATTGTTCTATCCTATCTGACTGATTGTTCTACCCTATCTGACTGATTGTTCTATCCTATCTGACTGATTGTTCTATCCTATCTGACTGATTGTTCTATCCTATCTGACTGATTGTTCTATCCTATCTGACTGATTGTTCTATCCTATCTGACTGATTGTTCTATCCTATCTGACTGATTGTTCTACCCTATCTGACTGATTGTTCTACCCTATCTGACTGATTGTTCTATCCTATCCAACTGATTGTTTTATCCTATCCAACTGATTGTTTTATCCTATCCAACTGATTGTTCTATCCTATCCGACCGATTGTTCTATCCTATCCAACTGATTGTTCTATCCTATCCAACTGATTGTTCTATCCTATCCGACTGATTGTTTATCCTATCCGACTGATTGTTCTATCTTATCTGACTGATTGTTTATCCTATCCGACTGATTGTTCTATCCTATCTGACTGATTGTTTATCCTATCCGACTGATTGTTCTATCCTATCTGACTGATTGTTTATCCTATCCGACTGATTGTTCTATCTTATCTGACTGATTGTTCTATCCTATCCGACTGATTGTTCTATCCTATCTGACTGATTGTTCTATCTTATCTGACTGATTGTTCTATCCTATCCGACTGATTGTTCTATCTTATCTGACTGATTGTTCTATCCTATCCGACTGATTGTTCTATCTTATCTGACTGATTGTTCTATCCTATCTGACTGATTGTTCTATCCTATCCGACTGATTGTTCTATCTTATCTGACTGATTGTTCTATCCTATCTGACTGATTGTTCTATCTTATCTGACTGATTGTTCTATCCTATCTGACTGATTGTTCTATCTTATCTGACTGATTGTTCTATCCTATCTGACTGATTGTTCTATCCTATCCGACTGATTGTTCTATCTTATCTGACGTATTGTTCTATCCTATCCGACTGATTGTTTATCCTATCCGACTGATTGTTCTATCTTATCTGACTGATTGTTCTATCCTATCCGACTGATTGTTCTATCCTATCTGACTGATTGTTCTATCTTAACTGACTTTTATTTTTTATCCTAACAGATTGTTCTATCATATCTGACTGTTATTTGTTATCCTATCTTACAGATTGTTCTATCCTAGCTAACAGATTCCTTTATCATATCTAACAGATTGTTCTATCCTTTCTAACAGATTGTTCTAGCATAATTGGCTCTTTTTTATCATATCTAACAGATTGTTCTATCATATCAAACATATGGTTTTATTTTATCTGAATTATTGTTCTATTCCAATTAACTTATTGGTGTATCCCTTCTGATTCATTGTTTTATCCTACCTATTTTTTAATGCAATCCGACTTATTGTTATATCCTATCTAACTGATTGTTCTATCCTATTTGACTTTAATTTCTATCCTATCTTCCTCTTCTTTCTCTTCTTCTCTTCCTCTTCTGCGATCATGGCTCATTCAGACTAGGATTCAGGACTCTCTTATGAAGTCAGCTGTCTGTTTAAGTGATTCGGTTGCCCCATATAGTTTCTCTTCCAGGGAGGTGGATGTGGACCACATTGCTCTTATCAGGTCTGTGTACTGGGGGCTATCCTGTAGAAAATGTTTTGTAGTCATACTGTCCAGTGTACAGTGGCATAGGCTGGTTGTACCTATTTTGAATTTGGTGAACATGTGATTTCTCATTCTATTGTGGCCAGTGCGTAGGCGAAGTATGATGACTTGATCCCTCCTTAATAGTTGGAGGTATCTGTCCCTTTCGTTATACTTTGGGTGTTCTTGTTTCCATTTTTCATGGTACTGGCCTTTGATGATGGATTTGGCTTCATCGTAGCTGACCAGATGGTCCTATTGTGGTAATCTCCCTCCCTCCTTAGCTAGTCTGCGCGTTCGTTTCCGTGTATTGGTATCCACTGGATGACCACACTCTGGAAGTTATTGCACACTTGGTCCAGGGTTGTTCTCAAGTCATCAAGCTCACTGTTCCTGGGGTTTTTTTGGAGCTGTTAGGACTGACAGAGCATCAGTCAGTATCACCAATTTCTTGTGCATGTTATTTTTGTGTTGGATAGCCAGTTTTGCAGCATCTTTGAGGGCTTCAGTTTCTGCTTTAATGAGAATTTCCCAGTAGCTATTGACTTGGTGATCTCTTCCGGTTATTCAGCCTCAAGAACAAACATGGAAAGCCTCCTCCTTTTCTGGTGGCATTTGTAGCAGAACCATCTTTGTATAGATGTAACTAGGAGTACTGTGGGTAGTTTTCGTTTGTGTGTTTTTCTTCGTTTGTGGGTTTCTATCCTATCTAACAATTAGTTCTATCCTATCTAACAATTAGTTATGTCCTATCTAACAATTAGTTCTATCCTAACAATTAGTTATGTCCTATCTAACAATTAGTTCTATCTTATCTAACAATTAGTTCTGTCCTATCTAACAATTAGTTCTAACCTATCTAACAATTAGTTCTATCCTATTTTACTGATTGTTCTATCCTTTCTTATTGTTCTATCCTATCCGACTAATTGTTCTTTTTTACCTAACTGATTGTTCTATCATATTTAACTGATTGTTCTATCATATTTAACTGATTGTTCTATCCGGCCTGACAACACGATTTCCACTTTGTGGCCGTTGATGATGGTCTGAAGTAGAACGGATGTAAGCTAGACCGTGAATCCGGAAGTGTGTGCTGCAGCGAAGTCTTGATAGATCTCTTTATTGAACCCGTCAGAAATTTAAAGCTGTACTTAGTTTGACCCGTAGATCGATCGCTTCTGCTTAAAGACCTGTCTTCGGGTTGGTTATTTCCACATAAACTCACAGAAACCAATACGTAACTCGAAAAGTAACACCATTTTTTGGCTATCGCTTTCGCCTCGAGACATGACAGCCATCTCAAGTTCCAAGTGCGTTCGGTCCGAATCGTAAATGGCGTAATCGAGTTGCATTAATGTCGTGAAGAGTCTAAGACTACATGCAAAATTGCATAGCAATACATCAGACAGTTTCCGACAAAAATCGATTTATATTCTTGTATATAAATATTTTACTTCGGGGGTGTTTGGGGGGAGGGGGTGGGGAGGGGGAATCGTTCACTTTCAAATCATCATCATCTGGTCACATATCCTTTGCAGAACGTTGCATTCACCGCAACCCGTTTGAAAGAAGTGTCGAGGCAAAGAAATGCACATAAAGGCATCTTAATGCGAAGCTGCTTGCAAAGCTAACAGTGCTTACAACACTTACAAAATAGAGAACAAAATAAAAAAAACCGGTGTGGTTAAAGCTTCACATAACAAGTGGACAACACAAACCAGAACACCGTTTTGACGCAGTTGGAAAACATTTTAGCATACAGCCAGCATTTTAGCATACAGCCAGCATTTTAGCATACAGCCAGCATTTTATTCTGATTTTTATTATTTTTCTTTTCATTTCACCTTCTAGCTCGAAATTGGTGTACTTTTTTATCTTTTTTTTTTTTTGCATAAAATACATATTTTTACGTGTGTTGTATGTTTGTTCCAGTTGAAGGCCTATTGCACCGAAACGTCGTTCTGGTTTGTGTTGTCTACTTGTTATGTGAGAAGATTTAATCGTACCTTTTTTTTGTTCTATTTTTTTTTTTCATTTCTCGTCTGGAAGAATCTCGGCTACCTATAGCCAGATCTCCCATTTCTTATGTTGTCATCTTCAAATTCTAATTGATGTCTTGAAACCACCTTCTTCTTGGTCTACCCATGATGCGTCACCAGGAGCCATACCTTCCATTATTGTTGTAAAAAAAAAACATTTTTTTCTTTTCTTTTCGTCACTTCCTCTTATTTGGTTATATGGTTATGGAAGGCCCCGGTAACACTGCAAACGAATTGAAATCCACAATTGTTCAAACCCCCGTGCCAGTGGAATCATCCGAATTAATATCTCATCTCCCAAACAAAGAAAGATAACTGTAGTCCCCATCGTAGCAGTCTCAGCACACGCCAAAATACATAAGGAGAAACCGCGCAGAAAGTGAATACAGCCAACTGTTCCCTGTCATACGATATCATCATTCATCGTAAGCAATTGGAATACCGAAACATGATCAAAACGGATGAGACACACAGCTCACGGTGTGCACAGAGCACTTAACTCAGTAGCTCCTGCAACAAGCCGGACTAGGAATATGAGGAAACTTCCTCTTGTATCCGTTCGGGTGTCGAGGGAGATAGAAAGTTCTGGTGCTCGTCCTTTTGGCGATCTCCCATTGTCAATTGATGCAGTTGACGTGATTCTTTGATGTTGTCTGTCCTCAATTATAACATCCCCTAAACGTGGTTAGGAGCGAACCATGACGTGACAGGTCACGGTGGCTCAATTCTAATATCCCCTCAACGTGGTTAGGAGTATGGTACAAACCATGACGTGACAGGTCACGGTGGCTCAATTCTAATGTTCCATCAACGTGGTTAAGAGCATGGTACAAACCATGACGTGACAGGCCACGGTGGCTCAATTCTAATGTTCCATCAACGTGGTTAGGAGCATGGTACAAACCATGACGTGACAGGCCACGGTGGCTCAATTCTAATATTCCAGCAACGTGGTTAGGAGCATGGTACGAACCATGACGTGACAGGCCACGGTGGCTCAATTCTAATGTTCCATCAACGTGGTCAAGAGCATGGTACAAACCATGACGTGACAGGTCACGGTGGCTCAACTATAAAGTCCCCTCAACGTGGTTAGGAGCATTGTAAAGGTAAAGTACGAGACTTGAACCAGCGTCTCAGCCTGGTGATTTTCCACCCATATGTGCTCGGCCGCCTATCCAGAAACGTTCGGAGATTTCTGTATAGTGTCGCCTCAAGCATCGAAACTCAGATACGAAGCAACATTCCTCACCTTCCCATTGTAATACCCTGGTACCCATTTCTGCCAACGGCTGGGTCGACCGTAGGGGTATTTTTTTTCCCCAGCCACGAGTACAACTCACACTGCTCCCAGCGGGAATCGAACACGGGTTGTCCGAACGTCGGTAGTCCAGTTGGGTGGTTTTCCCAACTAGGCTACCGAGGAGCATTGTACGACGAACCATGACGTGACAGGTCACGGTGGCTCAACTCTAACGTTCCCTCAACGTGGTCTGTGCCCAGGTAGCCACTCGGACGATGCTGAATTAACAAGAAACAAAGAAAAACAAAAGATACACACACAAGTCCCAGAAATAAACAAACGCTTACCTTCTCCACAGCTATATCAATAGCTGGTCGGACCCTACTGATGGAAAATGGCCGCTTATTGTCACGTGGAAGCAACACGGCAATCATGATTGGGCTCTTCAGTTGGTACAAGCTGAGGGTCATCCTGACAAAGACAATCAACGGCAGAAGAATTGTCCTCAAATTCTTCATTGTGGAAATTTCCCACTTAGAATGTCCACTGTTTTGTCTTTAGAATTTCCCCAAATTTCTAGCTTCTACAAAAGTATTTACAACTTTTAATAGTCTTTTTTTTATGTATATTTAGATTGTAATCTATTTCGTTATATGTTATATCTTATATGTCTCTATAATATAAGAATGTTCTATTGCTTTCTTTCCCCATTCTTTTAGGATATCCAAATTGTAAATAATCTTATTTACAAAAGGCAACTCTCTGGCAAAAAGAAAACCAAAGCTGGTAAATTTCCCTTTTCTTATAACTTATATTCAGCCATTTCTAGAAAGTCTTATCTGCGGGCAAGTATTGTCAGTATATAAATTATATTACTCGGTTATTGTCCTTTTTACGAATATTCGACGGTTTAGAATGATCTATTACATCCACTTCAAATTAATGTTCCATTCACAAAAGAATGCACTACTTTTAGAATTATCATGCCCTTTTTGAACATTCCGGAATGTAAGTATATTATGGCTTTGAAGAATATTCCACTTGTTTTGTACTGGCCATCTTTTGCAGTGCAATCATCATCTGAAGAATTGTCCACTTTTAAAATTATTCCAATTTTTTTTTTTTGTGTAATAATAATTTGTATTGTTTGAATATTCCACCTTCCTATGACTGTATTTGAATATTGTATTTGATTAGTTCTCCAATTTATTAAAGTATTCCACGTTAATCGTGCTCTTGGATATCCTAGTCGTGTAGTTTAGATATTGATATCACGGTCGTGTAGTTTAGATATTGATATCACAGTACGGTAGATTGGATATTGATATCACAGTCGTGTAGTTTAGATATTGATATCACAGTCGTGTAGTTTAGATATTGATATCACAGTCGTGTAGTTTAGATATTGATATCACAGTACGGTAGATTGTATATGATATCACAGTACTGTAGATTAGATATTGATATCACAGGCGTGTAGTTTAGATATTGATATCACAGTCGTGTAGTTTAGATATTGATATCACAGTACGGTAGATTAGATATTGATATCACAGTCGTGTAGTTTAGATATTGATATCACAGTACAGTATATTAGATATTGATATCACGGTCGTGTAGTTTGATCTGATATCACAGTCGTGTTGTTTGATTATTGATATCACAGTCGTGTTGTTTGATTATTGATATCACAGTCGTGTTGTTTGATTATTGATATCACAGTCGTGTTGTTTGATTTTTGATATCCTGCTGTTTATGACATGCACTGCCAGACCATTCCAATGATACCTCTTTAATTTACCTGTAATGAAAAAGGTACAAGCCTATGTTAGTCAAACATTGGTACATTTGTTTATTTTGAGATGTTTGTTTAGATTTCTCAACCGAAACCTAGTTCCCGTCAAATTGTATTAAGTTGTCATATATGATGTGGTCTGATGATACATACAATTCTATCTTATTTGACCTGAACTTACCTTATCTTTCCTTTTTTTATCTATCTTATCTTATTTTTCTTACCTTGCCTTACCTTATCTTATCTATTCCTGTCAAGTCGTGTTCTGGTCTTGTCTTATCATCATATCTTATTTTATCCTATCCTGCCTCGTTGTGTCTTATCGTCGTATTCTATAGTTGTATCTTATTTTATCCTACCTGATATAAGATCCGGGGTCCCAATGGGTATAGGACAGTGGTTCTTTAAATGTTGTGACCATGTGTTCCAAATTGTATAGGTATACATGGTTCCTGCTGAAGGCATTTTAGGCCGCAACGTAGTTTTATTTTGTGCTGTCCATCGTCTACGTAAAGCTGTATCTTTATCACTTTTTCTTTTTTCTTTCACTTTATCGTCAGCTTTACAGCAGTCTCGTATGCGTTACATTGACTCCCTTCAGGTAGAAAAGGAAGGTTTTCTTTTAATGACGTTGAGATGAGAACTCTGTACTAAATATCTTCCGTTGACAGCACTGCCACTACAGCCTGTATTATACGTCCCAAAAGAATAAACTCGATTAATCCCTCAAAATATCTTTGTGTGTGCGTGTCTGAGTTAGTCACCTCTAGTGACTCGGCAGATGGTGCTCGTAAACCTGGGAGGGCCGACCATCTAAGGGCAGAATCCCCCCTACAGAAAAGACAATCTGCTGCCTTGCAGGAAGATTGGGGACAATCAAAGGCTAAGGAAAGCGAACCTGAATAAAATGCTGGCTGAAATCGGATGCACTGGCCACTGGCGCAGAACACAGTGCAACGTATTAACGGGTGTTCAGTCAGAGTGGATCTGGCAGACTCTAAATGTGATGTTCTGTCTGTGGGGGCGATCAACACACTTAACCTGACAGCTGACTTCACGTGGGAGTCTGGAATCCTACTCTGATTGAGTCCTGATCGGAGAGAGAGAGAGAGAGAGAGAGAGAGAGAGAGAGAGAATCCCTCAAAAAATTAATTAATTTAAAAAAAAATATATATATATATTGGTTATTGGTTATATATATATATATATATATATATATATATATATATATATATATATATATATATATATATATATATATATTAAAAAGACCAATGAGGAAGTTCTCAAAGAGGCCAACACAAAAAGGGAGCTTCTAAAAACATCAGAAAGAAACAATCAACATTTTTCGGACACATCATGAGAAGAGGAAAGTTGAAATACTTGGTCACAACTGGCAAAATACAAGAAAAGAGAGATCGCGGACAACAAAGAGAGAAAATACTGGATAGCTTGGTGTCATGGCATGGAAAAAAGTCAACAACAGAACTGATACGATGCACTGTAGATAGAAGATTGTGGTGGGACATGATCGTCTACGCCAACCAGTATAGCACATGATGATGATGATGATGATATATATATATATATATATATATATATATATATCATCAAGCGTCATGCCGGTTGGCGTAGACGATCATGTCCTTGCACATCACTCGGTCCTTCATGCATGTCATAATTTCAGATCTTTTATTATGCCATTTCAACCCTTTCATTCTGCCTATTGTTATAGTATTCTCAAAGCCTTCTTTTTGCATAACATCTCCAAGAAATGTAGATTGTCTCTTCTTTATAATTTTGATTTTTTTTTTGGTCTGGTTTCTCCAGCTCGCTTCAAACGTTCTTCATTTGTAAATTTTGGCTATCCATGGAATTTATAGCATTCTTCAGATAAACCACATCTCAGCTGCCTTTAATGTTCTTTGTGTTGTCTTACTTATCGTTCATGACTCACTTCCATATAGTAGTACAGGTTCAATGTAGCACTTTAAGACACGTTTTCTAACATGAACTGAATATAATTTGTTGCAAAGGATGTTTTTGATGGAATTCTGTCTTTGCTTGTCCTATTCTGCTTCTAATTTATGCAGTACAACTGCCATATGATGTTATTATTAATCTCAGATATTTGAATCTAGAAGATATGCCGATGATACTGTTCTACTAGCAGAAAGTACTAAAGATCTACAACAATTGCTTAATGAAATAAACATGACAAGCAAAAAATATGGACTAGATATGAATATCGAAAAGACTAAAACTATGATCATAAACAAAGAAAATTCTCAAGACCTTCAATTAAATATCACATTTGAAGGTATACATCTGGAGACAGTCCAGAGCTACAACTACCTGGGACATACTATAACCAGTGATGGAAAATGTGCAACTGAAATAAACAAAAGAATAGGTATAGCAACAAGTAATTTTAATGCCATGAAAATATACTATCATCAAAACAAATAACACCAGGGCTAAAACTAAGAATAGCAAAATGTTACATCTTCTCAATATTCCTGTATGGTGCAGAAACAAGGACATTAGACAAGAAACAGAACAGAAAATTGAATCCTTTGAAATGTGGATCTATAGAAGAATAGGTAGAATTGGATGGAAAGAAAAGAAAACAAACGATGAAGTTTTAAAACAACTAAAATTGAAAACAGAACTGAAACCACCTTCGTCGTGGTCTACCCCTGATGCATCGTCCACGAACCACGCTTTCTATTGTTGTTCTTTCCAGCCCCGCTGTGTCTTTTGACGTTGCAATAGTATTTTAATTTCCTCCTTAGAATGGTGTTTATAATCATGTTGTCTTTAATGTTGAATTCTTTTAATTTGTCTTCATTGCACTTTTTTCATTATCCAAGGTATCTTGAGCTTTTGTATGTAGCATTTTGATTTGAATGAATCGATTTTCTCCTTTGCTGATTGCGGGATTGTCCATGTTTCACAACCCTATGTTACTAACTGGAGCCTACATGTCCACAGTAACTTTAATTTGACTGTCTTGCTGGTATTGTACCCCATGTTCTTCATGGCGTTTAATTGTTGTGTTGCTATTGCTAATCTTTTGATCTCTTTCTGACAGTCTCCATTGTTAGTTACTACAGATCCCAGATATTCATAGTTTGTTACAGTTTCATGTTCTTCACTGTTGATGATTTTGGGTTAGTTTTTTGTTTTGTCAATGGACATTATCTTTGTTTTCTGTATGTTTAGATAGCGGTTTTACCCTTCACTGTGTTTTTTTTTAAACACACTCATCTGTCTCTTGTAATTCTTCTGCCCTGTCTAAGAGGAAGACTGACTGTGTTATCAGCGTATCCGAGTTCTGGAATTATGTTGACATTTATTGTGAAAGGGTCAAACTTTACAAATCTCATCGTTTCTGACATTTCTCATGATGTTCTCAGCACAGATGTTGAACAGGTATGGAGAGAGGATGCATCAACTGGTACCAGTATTGGCAAATTAGATCGCATAATCATTAATTATATATATTATATAGTCCTTTATATACATTAAATCCAACGGATCAATAATCAATATTTTTGAGAATAGTAATATCAATAGATGAATAAATAAGAGTCACGATTCAAGTGATGAAGAAATAGGCCAAAAGATTAGAGAGCAACATCGAGAGTTGGTTAAATATCAGTTTCAAAGCAGTGTAATGTCACAGTGACATGAGAACAGTGTAATAATGTAAAAGTCACGTGGTCCAGCTGACCAATAAACGCTCTTTAAATACGTTTCCTGCGGGCAGGAGACAGAAAACACTGGAGATTAAAGGAAACAAGTCTCTAATGCCCAGACCAGGGGTTCCCAGAGTATGTTCTGCGTCTCCCAGAGGCGTCAACAAACTTGGCATGGGCGTCACGTAGAGGATATTGTCATGGGCTTATCAGTGGTTAGAATGTAATAAAGTGAGAACGTCCACATTGGTTTAATATATATTTGTATATAAACGAGTTTGTACAGGATAATGCTCATTCTGACGTCATTTATTATTTTAGAACATGGTGTAATTCCCACAATACATAAAGAAACAACAGATAAAATGATTTGGTCACGTGGTAAGACAGACAGATAAAAATACTACGCGTCTTCAATAAACATTACGAGATCACTAGACTCCTAGGCCGACTATGAAAAGGATGATTTGATGGAATATTAGAAACATAAGGAAGTATAACAGCAGGAAAGGACAGCAGAAGAAGAAAAGATGGATTGATGGAATATTAGAAACACTAGGAAGTATAACAGCAGGAAAGGACAGCAGAAGAAGAAAAGATGGATTGATGGAATATTAGAAACATAAGGAAGTATAACAGCAGGAGAGGACAGCAGAAGAAGAAAAGATGGATTGATGGAATATTAGAAACATAAGGAAGTATAACAGCAGGAAAGGACAGCAGAAGAAGAAAAGATGGATTGATGGAATATTAGAAACATAAGGAAGTATAACAGCAGGAGAGGACAGCAGAAGAAGAAAAGATGGATTGATGGAATATTAGAAACATAAGGAAGTATAACAGCAGGAGAGGACAGCAGAAGAAGAAAAGATGGATTGATGGAATATTAGAAACATAAGGAAGTATAACAGCAGGAGAGGACAGCAGAAGAAGAAAAAGATGGATTGATGGAATATTAGAAACATAAGGAAGTATAACAGCAGGAAAGGACAGCAGAAGAAGAAAAGATGGATTGATGGAATATTAGAAACATAAGGAAGTATAACAGCAGGAGAGGACAGCAGAAGAAGAAAAGATGGATTGATGGAATATTAGAAACATAAGGAAGTATAACAGCAGGAGAGGACAGCAGAAGAAGAAAAGATGGATTGATGGAATATTAGAAACATAAGGAAGTATAACAGCAGGAGAGGACAGCAGAAGAAGAAAAGATGGATTGATGGAATATTAGAAACATAAGGAAGTATAACAGCAGGAGAGGACAGCAGAAGAAGAAAAGATGGATTGATGGAATATTAGAAACATAAGGAAGTATAACAGCAGGAAAGGACAGCAGAAGAAGAAAAGATGGATTGATGGAATATTAGAAACATAAGGAAGTATAACAGCAGGAGAGGACAGCAGAAGAAGAAAAGATGGATTGATGGAATATTAGAAACATAAGGAAGTATAACAGCAGGAGAGGACAGCAGAAGAAGAAAAGATGGATTGATGGAATATTAGAAACATAAGGAAGTATAACAGCAGGAGAGGACAGCAGAAGAAGAAAAGATGGATTGATGGAATATTAGAAACATAAGGAAGTATAACAGCAGGAGAGGACAGCAGAAGAAGAAAAGATGGATTGATGGAATATTAGACACACTAGGAAGTATAACAGCAGGAGAGGACAGCAGAAGAAGAAAAGATGGATTGATGGAATATTAGAAACATAAGGAAGTATAACAGCAGGAGAGGACAGCAGAAGAAGAAAAGATGGATTGATGGAATATTAGAAACATAAGGAAGTATAACAGCAGGAGAGGACAGCAGAAGAAGAAAAGATGGATTGATGGAATATTAGACACACTAGGAAGTATAACAGCAGGAAAGGACAGCAGAAGAAGAAAAGATGGATTGATGGAATATTAGAAACACTAGAAGTATAACAGCAGGAGAGGACAGCAGAAGAAGAAAAGATGGATTGATGGAATATTAGAAACATAAGGAAGTATAACAGCAGGAGAGGACAGCAGAAGAAGAAAAGATGGATTGATGGAATATTAGAAACATAAGGAAGTATAACAGCAGGAGAGGACAGCAGAAGAAGAAAAGATGGATTGATGGAATATTAGAAACATAAGGAAGTATAACAGCAGGAGAGGACAGCAGAAGAAGAAAAGATGGATTGATGGAATATTAGAAACATAAGGAAGTATAACAGCAGGAGAGGACAGCAGAAGAAGAAAAGATGGATTGATGGAATATTAGAAACATAAGGAAGTATAACAGCAGAGAGGACAGCAGAAGAAGAAAAGATGGATTGATGGAATATTAGAAACATAAGGAAGTATAACAGCAGGAGAGGACAGCAGAAGAAGAAAAGATGGATTGATGGAATATTAGAAACACTAGGAAGTATAACAGCAGGAGAGGACAGCAGAAGAAGAAAAGATGGATTGATGGAATATTAGACACACTAGGAAGTATAACAGCAGGAGAGGACAGCAGAAGAAGAAAAGATGGATTGATGGAATATTAGAAACATAAGGAAGTATAACAGCAGGAAAGGACAGCAGAAGAAGAAAAGATGGATTGATGGAATATTAGAAACATAAGGAAGTATAACAGCAGGAGAGGACAGCAGAAGAAGAAAAGATGGATTGATGGAATATTAGAAACATAAGGAAGTATAACAGCAGGAGAGGACAGCAGAAGAAGAAAAGATGGATTGATGGAATATTAGAACATAAGGAAGTATAACAGCAGGAGAGGACAGCAGAAGAAGAAAAGATGGATTGATGGAATATTAGAAACATAAGGAAGTATAACAGCAGGAGAGGACAGCAGAAGAAGAAAAGATGGATTGATGGAATATTAGAAACATAAGGAAGTATAACAGCAGGAGAGGACAGCAGAAGAAGAAAAGATGGATTGATGGAATATTAGAAACATAAGGAAGTATAACAGCAGGAGAGGACAGCAGAAGAAGAAAAGATGGATTGATGGAATATTAGAAACATAAGGAAGTATAACAGCAGGAGAGGACAGCAGAAGAAGAAAAGATGGATTGATGGAATATTAGAAACATAAGGAAGTATAACAGCAGGAGAGGACAGCAGAAGAAGAAAAGATGGATTGATGGAATATTAGAAACATAAGGAAGTATAACAGCAGGAGAGGACAGCAGAAGAAGAAAAGATGGATTGATGGAATATTAGAAACATAAGGAAGTATAACAGCAGGAGAGGACAGCAGAAGAAGAAAAGATGGATTGATGGAATATTAGAAACATAAGGAAGTATAACAGCAGGAGAGGACAGCAGAAGAAGAAAAGATGGATTGATGGAATATTAGACACACTAGGAAGTATAACAGCAGGAGAGGACAGCAGAAGAAGAAAAGATGGATTGATGGAATATTAGACACACTAGGAAGTATAACAGCAGGAGAGGACAGCAGAAGAAGAAAAGATGGATTGATGGAATATTAGAAACATAAGGAAGTATAACAGCAGGAGAGGACAGCAGAAGAAGAAAAGATGGATTGATGGAATATTAGACACACTAGAAGTATAACAGCAGGAGAGGACAGCAGAAGAAGAAAAGATGGATTGATGGAATATTAGACACACTAGGAAGTATAACAGCAGGAGAGGACAGCAGAAGAAGAAAAGATGGATTGATGGAATATTAGAAACACTAGGAAGTATAACAGCAGGAGAGGACAGCAGAAGAAGAAAAGATGGATTGATGGAATATTAGACACACTAGGAAGTATAACAGCAGGAGAGGACAGCAGAAGAAGAAAAGATGGATTGATGGAATATTAGAAACATAAGGAAGTATAACAGCAGGAGAGGACAGCAGAAGAAGAAAAGATGGATTGATGGAATATTAGAAACATAAGGAAGTATAACAGCAGGAGAGGACAGCAGAAGAAGAAAAGATGGATTGATGGAATATTAGACACACTAGGAAGTATAACAGCAGGAGAGGACAGCAGAAGAAGAAAAGATGGATTGATGGAATATTAGAAACATAAGGAAGTATAACAGCAGGAGAGGACAGCAGAAGAAGAAAAGATGGATTGATGGAATATTAGAAACATAAGGAAGTATAACAGCAGGAGAGGACAGCAGAAGAAGAAAAGATGGATTGATGGAATATTAGACACACTAGGAAGTATAACAGCAGGAAAGGACAGCAGAAGAAGAAAAGATGGATTGATGGAATATTAGAAACACTAGGAAGTATAACAGCAGGAGAGGACAGCAGAAGAAGAAAAGATGGATTGATGGAATATTAGAAACATAAGGAAGTATAACGGCAGGAGAGGACAGCAGAAGAAGAAAAGATGGATTGATGGAATATTAGAAACATAAGGAAGTATAACAGCAGGAAAGGACAGCAGAAGAAGAAAAGATGGATTGATGGAATATTAGAAACATAAGGAAGTATAACAGCAGGAGAGGACAGCAGAAGAAGAAAAGATGGATTGATGGAATATTAGAAACATAAGGAAGTATAACAGCAGGAGAGGACAGCAGAAGAAGAAAAGATGGATTGATGGAATATTAGAAACATAAGGAAGTATAACAGCAGGAGAGGACAGCAGAAGAAGAAAAGATGGATTGATGGAATATTAGAAACATAAGGAAGTATAACAGCAGGAGAGGACAGCAGAAGAAGAAAAGATGGATTGATGGAATATTAGAAACATAAGGAAGTATAACAGCAGGAGAGGACAGCAGAAGAAGAAAAGATGGATTGATGGAATATTAGAAACATAAGGAAGTATAACAGCAGGAGAGGACAGCAGAAGAAGAAAAGATGGATTGATGGAATATTAGACACACTAGGAAGTATAACAGCAGGAGAGGACAGCAGAAGAAGAAAAGATGGATTGATGGAATATTAGACACACTAGGAAGTATAACAGCAGGAGAGGACAGCAGAAGAAGAAAAGATGGATTGATGGAATATTAGAAACATAAGGAAGTATAACAGCAGGAGAGGACAGCAGAAGAAGAAAAGATGGATTGATGGAATATTAGACACACTAGGAAGTATAACAGCAGGAAAGGACAGCAGAAGAAGAAAAGATGGATTGATGGAATATTAGAAACACTAGGAAGTATAACAGCAGGAAAGGACAGCAGAAGAAGAAAAGATGGATTGATGGAATATTAGAAACACTAGGAAGTATAACAGCAGGAGAGGACAGCAGAAGAAGAAAAGATGGATTGATGGAATATTAGAAACACTAGGAAGTATAACAGCAGGAGAGGACAGCAGAAGAAGAAAAGATGGATTGATGGAATATTAGACACACTAGGAAGTATAACAGCAGGAGAGGACAGCAGAAGAAGAAAAGATGGATTGATGGAATATTAGAAACATAAGGAAGTATAACAGCAGGAGAGGACAGCAGAAGAAGAAAGATGGATTGATGGAATATTAGAAACATAAGGAAGTATAACAGCAGGAGAGGACAGCAGAAGAAGAAAAGATGGATTGATGGAATATTAGACACACTAGGAAGTATAACAGCAGGAGAGGACAGCAGAAGAAGAAAAGATGGATTGATGGAATATTAGAAACATAAGGAAGTATAACAGCAGGAGAGGACAGCAGAAGAAGAAAAGATGGATTGATGGAATATTAGAAACATAAGGAAGTATAACAGCAGGAGAGGACAGCAGAAGAAGAAAAGATGGATTGATGGAATATTAGACACACTAGGAAGTAAACAGCAGGAAAGGACAGCAGAAGAAGAAAAGATGGATTGATGGAATATTAGAAACACTAGGAAGTATAACAGCAGGAGAGGACAGCAGAAGAAGAAAAGATGGATTGATGGAATATTAGAAACATAAGGAAGTATAACAGCAGGAGAGGACAGCAGAAGAAGAAAAGATGGATTGATGGAATATTAGAAACATAAGGAAGTATAACAGCAGGAAAGGACAGCAGAAGAAGAAAAGATGGATTGATGGAATATTAGAAACACTAGGAAGTATAACAGCAGGAGAGGACAGCAGAAGAAGAAAAGATGGATTGATGGAATATTAGAAACATAAGGAAGTATAACAGCAGGAAAGGACAGCAGAAGAAGAAAAGATGGATTGATGGAATATTAGACACACTAGGAAGTATAACAGCAGGAAAGGACAGCAGAAGAAGAAAAGATGATTTGATGGAATATTAGAAACACTAGGAAGTATAACAGCAGGAAAGGACAGCAGAAGAAGAAAAGATGGATTGATGGAATATTAGAAACATAAGGAAGTATAACAGCAGGAAAGGACAGCAGAAGAAGAAAGATGGATTGATGGAATATTAGAAACACTAGGAAGTATAACAGCAGGAAAGGACAGCAGAAGAAGAAAAGATGGATTGATGGAATATTAGAAACACTAGGAAGTATAACAGCAGGAAAGGACAGCAGAAGAAGAAAAGATGGATTGATGGAATATTAGACACACTAGGAAGTATAACAGCAGGAGAGGACAGCAGAAGAAGAAAAGATGGATTGATGGAATATTAGAAACATAAGGAAGTATAACAGCAGGAGAGGACAGCAGAAGAAGAAAAGATGGATTGATGGAATATTAGAAACATAAGGAAGTATAACAGCAGGAAAGGACAGCAGAAGAAGAAAAGATGGATTGATGGAATATTAGAAACACTAGGAAGTATAACAGCAGGAGAGGACAGCAGAAGAAGAAAAGATGGATTGATGGAATATTAGAAACATAAGGAAGTATAACAGCAGGAAAGGACAGCAGAAGAAGAAAAGATGGATTGATGGAATATTAGACACACTAGGAAGTATAACAGCAGGAAAGGACAGCAGAAGAAGAAAAGATGGATTGATGGAATATTAGAAACACTAGGAAGTATAACAGCAGGAGAGGACAGCAGAGGAAGAAAAGATGGATTGATGGAATATTAGAAACACTAGGAAGTATAACAGCAGGAGAGGACAGCAGAAGAAGAAAAGATGGATTGATGGAATATTAGAAACATAAGGAAGTATAACAGCAGGAAAGGACAGCAGAAGAAGAAAAGATGGATTGATGGAATATTAGAAACATAAGGAAGTATAACAGCAGGAAAGGACAGCAGAAGAAGAAAAGATGGATTGATGGAATATTAGAAACACTAGGAAGTATAACAGCAGGAGAGGACAGCAGAAGAAGAAAAGATGGATTGATGGAATATTAGAAACACTAGGAAGTATAACAGCAGGAGAGGACAGCAGAAGAAGAAAAGATGGATTGATGGAATATTAGAAACACTAGGAAGTATAACAGCAGGAAAGGACAGCAGAAGAAGAAAAGATGGATTGATGGAATATTAGAAACATAAGGAAGTATAACAGCAGGAAAGGACAGCAGAAGAAGAAAAGATGGATTGATGGAATATTAGAAACACTAGGAAGTATAACAGCAGGAGAGGACAGCAGAGGAAGAAAAGATGGATTGATGGAATATTAGAAACACTAGGAAGTATAACAGCAGGAGAGGACAGCAGAGGAAGAAAAGATGGATTGATGGAATATTAGAAACACTAGGAAGTATAACAGCAGGAGAGGACAGCAGAGGAAGAAAAGATGGATTGATGGAATATTAGAAACACTAGGAAGTATAACAGCAGGAGAGGACAGCAGAAGAAGAAAAGATGGATTGATGGAATATTAGACACACTAGGAAGTATAACAGCAGGAGAGGACAGCAGAAGAAGAAAAGATGGATTGATGGAATATTAGAAACACTAGGAAGTATAACAGCAGGAGAGGACAGCAGAGGAAGAAAAGATGGATTGATGGAATATTAGAAACACTAGGAAGTATAACAGCAGGAGAGGACAGCAGAAGAAGAAAAGATGGATTGATGGAATATTAGACACACTAGGAAGTATAACAGCAGGAGAGGACAGCAGAAGAAGAAAAGATGGATTGATGGAATATTAGAAACACTAGGAAGTATAACAGCAGAGAGGACAGCAGAAGAGGAAAAGATGGATTGATGGAATATTAGAAACACAAGGAAGTATAACAGCAGGAGAGGACAGCAGAAGAGGAAAAGATTGATTGATGGAATATTAGAACACTAGGAAGTATAACAGCAGGAGAGGACAGCAGAAGAGGAAAAGATGGATTGATGGAATATTAGAAACACTAGGAAGTATAACAGCAGGTGAAGCCAACAGAAGAGCAAAAGATGGATTGATGGAATATTAGAAACACTAGGTAGTATAACAGCAGGACAGGTCAACAGAAGAGCAAAAGATGGATTGATGGAATATTAGAAACACTAGGAAACATAACAGCAGGAGAGGTCAACAGAAGAGCAAAAGATGGATTGATGGAATATTAGAAACACTAGGAAACATAATAGCAGGAGAAGCCAACAAAAGTGCAAAAGACCAGAAACTGTATCTCCCCTCGACGCTGAACACCAAATGAGAAATGGAAGAAGAAGATTTATTATCATGCATATCCTGTCAGGGAATCCTAGTGTAGCAGACCTGTACGATTGAGACACCCATGAGGCCACCGCCGATAGTTAGACAGTTTATGAACCGCTGGTCTAGGCAGATGTCGAAGTGACGTTCTCTGACTTTAATTACAATCTTCCTTCTCATTTTGTGAAACATTCTGGCGCATCCGCTCCTCGTGGACAAGACATCGGTTGTAACTTCCGCTGACTTCCGGTTGTCTTCTCACAGTTGTCTCTTTTCTTGCTTATCTATTTATTGACAACTTTATTAATTTAATAACAAAAGATTAAATAAAGATTAAAAGGGACATTTGAGGTATGCAGCGACAGAAAAGTAAAGTAAAAAAGTAAAGAGCCCCGTCACGCCAAGTGGCGTATAAGGAATGTGGTGTAGTGACCATAATTTTTACAGACCTTCGGCACGTAATTTTTGATGCAATGTAGTCGGTATTACGCCCGTGTCGCTTACTTTCCCAGAATAAATCCGGTACCCATTTAAGGCTGGGTGATCCCGGAAGCCACCGATCAGGATCGAACCCGACCTCTTATTCTTTGTAGTCCAGTTCACTAACCACTGAGCTATCGCGGCTCCCAAATTACCAAGAATTAATGTAATGTCCACTTCTTCTACTTCATCCTCTTCTTTTATTTCCTTCCTCATTTGCCTTTCAGCGTCGATGGGAGATATAATTAGCGGTCTTTTGCTCTTCTGTTCGCCTCTCCTGCTGTTATGTTTCCTAGTGCTTCTTGTATTCCGTCGATCCATTTTTTTCGTGCTCTACCCTTGGGTCTGGTATTCTCGCAACGTTTATTGAGAGCTCGTAGTGTTGTTGTTTTTTTATATTCTGCCGTGTCACGTGCCCAAACCATTTTACCTGATGTTTCTTGATATATTCCATGGCGGGGGCTATTATAATGTCCACTGACGAAACAAAAAGCCAACCAAAAATCATCATCAACAGTGAAGAACTTGAAATTGTAACAAACTATGAATCTGTGGTAACTAACAATGGAGACTGGTAGAAGCAGATCAAAAGAGGATTAGCAATAGCAACACAGACAATTAAATGGCATGAACAACATGAGGTATAATACCAACAAGGCAGTACAATTAAAATTGATAATTATATGTATCTTCCCAATAGCAACATATGGTAGCGAATCATTGACAATCTCATACATGGCAAAGAAGAAAATAGATTCATTCGAATCAAAATGATACAGAAAAATCCTTTAGATAATTTGGATGATGGAAAAATGCAATGACGACAATTGAATAGATTCAAACGTTAGAAGAGTTGGCTTCAAACACCGTTCTACAGAGGATATTAAAATAATATGGTCACGTCAAAAGACACAGCGCGCTGGAAAGAACAATAATGAAAGACATGGTTCCTGGACAACTTCCATGAAAGACCAAGAAGAATGTGGTTTCAAGACATCAAGGAGACCTTGAACATGACAACAGAAGAAGTGGGAGATCTGGCTAGGGACAGAGATTCTTTCAGGCGGAATGTGGTGTATGTAACGTTCAGAGCGAGATCTGACTAGAGACAGAGATTCTTTCAGACGGGCTGTGGTGTATGTAACGTTCAGTGGGAGATCTGGCTAGAGACAGAGATTCTTTCAAGCGGAATGTGGTTTATGTAACGTTCAGTGGGAGATCTGGCTAGAGACAGAGATTCTTTCAAGCGGAATGTGGTGTATGTAACGTTCAGTGGGAGATCTGGCTAGAGACAGAGATTCTTTCAGGCGGAATGTGGTGTATGTAACGTTCAGTGGGAGATCTGACTAGAGACAGAGATTCTTTCAGGCGGAATGTGGTGTATGTAACGTTCAGTGGGAGATCTGACTAGAGACAGAGATTCTTTCAAGCGGAATGTGGTTTATGTAACGTTCAGTGGGAGATCTGACTAGAGACAGAGATTCTTTCAGGCGGAATGTGGTTTATGTAACGTTCAGTGGGAGATCTGACTAGAGACAGAGATTCTTTCAAGCGGAATGTGGTGTATGTAACGTTCAGTGGGAGATCTGACTAGAGACAGAGATTCTTTCAGGCGGAATGTGGTTTATGTAACGTTCAGTGGGAGATCTGACTAGAGACAGAGATTCTTTCAAGCGGAATGTGGTTTATGTAACGTTCAGTGGGAGATCTGACTAGAGACAGAGATTCTTTCAGGCGGAATGTGGTTTATGTAACGTTCAGTGGGAGATCTGACTAGAGACAGAGATTCTTTCAGGCGGAATGTGGTTTATGTAACGTTCAGTGGGAGATCTGACTAGAGACAGAGATTCTTTCAAGCGGAATATGGTTTATGTAACGTTCTGTGGGAGATCTGACTAGAGACAGAGATTCTTTCAGACGGGCTGTGGTGTATGTAACGTTCAGTGGGAGATCTGACTAGAGACAGAGATTCTTTCAGGCGGAATGTGGGGTATGTAACGTTCAGTGGGAGATCTGACTAGAGACAGAGATTCTTTCAGGCGGAATGTGGTGTATGTAACGTTCAGTGGGAGATCTGACTAGAGACAGAGATTCTTTCAGGCGGAATGTGGTGTATGTAACGTTCAGTGGGAGATCTGCCTAGAGACAGAGATTCTTACAGACGGGATGTGGTGAATGTAACGTTCTGTGGGAGATCTGACTAGAGATTGAGATTTTTTTCAGACGGGATGTGGTGTATTTAACGTTCTGTGGGAGATCTGACTAGAGACAGAGATTCTTTCAGACGGGATGTGGTGAATGTAACGTTCTGTGGGAGATCTGACAAGAGATTCAGATTTTTTTCAGACAGGATGTGATGAATGCAACGTTCTGTGAGAGATCTGACTAGAGACAGCGATTTTTTCAGACAGGATGTGGTGAATGCAACGTTCTGTGAGAGATCTGACTAGAGACAGATTTTTTCAGACAGGATGTGGTGAATGCAACGTTCTGTGAGAGATCTGACTAGAGACAGCGATTTTTTCAGACAGGATGTGGTGAATGCAACGTTCTGTGAGAGATCTGACTAGAGACAGATTTTTTCAGACAGGATGTGGTGAATGCAACGTTCTGTGAGAGATCTGACTAGAGACAGATTTTTTCAGACAGGATGTGGTGAATGTAACGTTCTGTGAGAGATCTGACTAGAGATTGAGATTTTTTCAGACAGGATGTGGTGAATGTAACGTTCTGTGAGAGATCTGACTAGAGGCAGAGATTTTTTTCAGACAGGATGTGGTGAATGTAACGTTCAGTGGGAGATCTGCCTAGAGACAGAGATTCTTACAGACGGGATGTGGTGAATGTAACGTTCTGTGGGAGATCTGACTAGAGACAGAGATTTTTTCAGACAGGATGTGGTGAATGTAACGTTCTGTGAGAGATCTGACTAGAGACAGAGATTTTTTCAGACAGGATGTGGTGAATGTAACGTTCTGTGGGAGATCTGACTAGAGACAGAGATTTTTTTCAGACGGGCTGCGATGAGAGCTGAATGTAAACGAAACTGGATGATGAATACTATCAAGAGAGAAATAACAAAGTAACTGAGAGAAGATGAATTTAAACATGAACAACTACGTCATCAAGCAAAGTGCTCCGTGATGTGGCCAAGAGTACACATATATTGTACATTGTATCAGTTAAATCACACACAGTAAATATACAATAATTAAAGTACAGTGAGAAGTACACAGTACTAGTTAAAGATTACAACCAAAGTAAACGACACCTTACTCATTTGACTTTCATTGTCTAGTGAAGTTACAGTTTCTTTTTTCTTTATTTCTGCTGCTGTTATATTTGCTAGTGTTTCTTATGTTCCATCAACCCACCTTTTGCTCTTCTGTTGACCTCTCCTGCTGTTATTTTTCCTAGTGTTTCTAATACTCCATCAATCCATCTATTACTCTTCTGTTGACCTCACCTGCTGTTATGTTTCCTAGTGTTTCTAATATTCCATCAATCCATCTATTACTCTTCTGTTGACCTCACCTGCTGTTATGTTTCCTAGTGTTTCTAATATTCCATCAATCCATCTATTACTATTATGTTGACCTCACCTGCTGTTATGTTTCCTAGTGTTTCTAATATTCCATCAATCCATCTATTACTCTTCTGTTGACCTCACCTGCTGTTATGTTTCCTAGTGTTTCTAATATTCCATCAACCCATCTATTACTCTTCTGTTGACCTCACCTGCTGTTATGTTTCCTAGTGTTTCTAATATTCCATCAACCCATCTATTACTCTTCTGTTGACCTCACCTGCTGTTATGTTTCCTAGTGTTTCTAATATTCCATCAACCCATCGTTTTCGTGGTCAGTGTTCGAGTCTGGTGTTCTTGCAACGTTCATTAATCCCTCATTGCATAGTGATTTGGTCTTTCTATCTTATCACATTGCTAAACTACTTTATCTATTGTTTCTTAATATATTCTATGGGTGAAGTTATTTCCAGCTTGTTTATTTTCGTTATGTCTGATCTTATCTCGCAGACTGTTTCCTGTCACGTGTCCAATACCTATCAATTAGAAACACATAGAAACTACACAGTACCACTCACAACACGCGTGCAAGGTCACGCAGTAGTTATTATTAGTAACGTGTAACATCATCGGTAATAAAGTCATTACGATGGCGCTGGATAGGACACAGACTACGGAAGCCAACTGAGAGTATTACACAACAGGCTCTTTTTTGGAATCCCCAGGGAAAAAGACAAAGAGGAAGACCAAGGAATTCTTGGAGAAGACAGATAGAAGCAGAGATGGAGATGATGAGGAAGACATGGAATGATCTCAAAAGAATGGTAAAAAACATAACGACTTGGAAAGTGTTTGATGAAGACCTATGCTCCACTGGGAGCTAAAAAAGGTAGAAGAAAGTCATCGGCAGTCGTATGTCCTTTGTAGAACGTTGCTTTCACCGCAGCATGTCTGAAATAATCTGTCTCTAACCAGACCTCTCACATAACGTTGCATTCACCACAGCATGTCTGAAATAATCTGTCTCTAACCAGACCTCTCACAGAACGTTGCTTTCACCGCAGCATGTCTGAAATAATCTGTCTCTAGCCAGACCTCTCACAGAACGTTGCTTTCACCGCAGCATGTCTGAAATAATCTGTCTCTAGCCAGACCTCTCACAGAACGTTGCTTTCACCGCAGCATGTCTGAAATAATCTGTCTCTAGCCAGACCTCTCACAGAACGTTGCTTTCACCGCAGCATGTCTGAAATAATCTGTCTCTAGCCAGACCTCTCACAGAACGTTGCTTTCACCGCAGCATGTCTGAAATAATCTGTCTCTAACCAGACCTCTCACAGAACGTTGCATTCACCACAGCATGTCTGAAATAATCTGTCTCTAGCCAGACCTCTCACAGAACGTTGCATTCACCGCAGCATGTCTGAAATAATCTGTCTCTAGCCAGACCTCTCACAGAACGTTGCTTTCACCGCAGCATGTCTGAAATAATCTGTCTCTAACCAGACCTCTCACAGAACGTTGCATTCACCGCAGCATGTCTGAAATAATCTGTCTCTAGCCAGATCTCTCACAGAACGTTGCATTCACCACAGCCTGTCTGAAATAATCTGTTTCTAACCAGATCTCTCACAGAACGTTGCATTCACCACAGCCTGTCTGAAATAATCTGTCTCTAACCAGATGTCCCACCTCTTCTGTTACCTTCAAGTTCTCCTTGATGTCTTGAAACCACCTTCTTCTTGGTCTACCTCTGATGCTTCGATCAGGTACAATTTCTTCCATTATTGTTTTCTTTCCAGCCCGCTGTATCTTTTGACGTGGCAATATTGCTTTAATTTCCTCTGTAGAATGTTGTTTATTAGAAGTTTCTTTTTACGTTTAAATCTTTGAATGACTTCATTGTTTCTGTTTCATAGGTATCTTCATGCTGTTTCTGTAGCATTTTTTTTAATCGATTTTCGTCCATGCTGTTTGTGAGATTGTCCATGATTCTCAACCATATGTTGCAATCAAAAGATACATGTCTTCAGTAGTTTTAATGTTACTGTCTTGCTGGTGTTGTACCACATGTTCTTTATGACATTTAATTTTTGCGTTGCTATTGCTAATCTTATGAGCCGCGATGGCTCAGTGGTTAGTGAACTGGACTACAAAGGACAAGGGGTAGGGTTCGATCCCAACCGACGGCTTCCTGGTTCACCCAGCCTTAAATGGTTACCGGATTTTTTTCTGGGAAAGTAAAGCGGCAAGGGCGTAATACCGACCACATTACCCCAAAAATCATGTGCTGAAGGTCTGTAAAATTTATGGTCACTAACACCATATTTCCATATACGCCACTTGGCGTGACAGGGTACTTTACTTTTTACTTTTATTGCTAATCTTCTTTTGATCTCTTTCTGGCAGTCTTCTTGTTTGTTACAACAGATCCCAGATATTCATAATTTGTTACAATTTCAAGTTTTTCTCTGTTGATGATGATTTCGAGTTTACGTATTTCTTTTCTAATGAGTTTTCTCAATTCAATTTAGAAATAAAAAATTCCATTAAAAAAATTATCATAGTTTTTTGTTTGTTTTAGATATGCTTTCGTTCGCCCGATGACTAAAGTATTCTAGAATTATGAATTAGATTGTAGAATTCCTCTTCGTCATCCGCCCTTAAAAGGACGTTAAGTGGACGTCTCTGCGTTAGGTTGTGATTTGCAGTGTAACTGTTATATTTGCGCCTTTCGGCCCAACACATTCGACTTCAGCACGACATTTTTGAGTACCGGGTTGTCTTCCCTCTTCGATCCCTGCTCGCTTGGCCAGACTAGACAGGTTAATCTGTTACTACAGGCACCATGGAGAGGTGGAGCAGGGTCTGGATGGTTCTGGTTCACCGATCCTGACGCAAGCCATCAGCTGTGGATCGCTGACAACTTCCATCACTGTTGCTGGGAGGCGCGCCTCAGCCTCACTTTAGATATACGTTTTCTCATCACTTGAACAGTACGCAGCACGAATTAATACACGTAAAGAGAATACATAATATGAATTATAATCTATCTATCTATCGTTCTTTCGAGCCGAAGACGGCACATAGGGCAGAACCACAATCTCAAAACAGAAACCTTGCGTGGCAAAATGGCACATCTTGCAGAGATCACTGCTCTAAAATATATGGCGCTGTTTCCATAACAATACTTTTTACAATGACAGCTTGTCAAGCCATCGATCAATCTCCTTAGTCGCCTCTTACGACATGCATGAATTCATGTCATGAATTAGAATACACGCGTAGAAAGTACACAATACCAGTAGCAATTACACAACACTAGTAGAAAGTGCACAGAACTAAGTAAAAGTCATAAGTCGGTGGTACTATATAACAAACATATTGAGAGCACATCTAATCACTGAGCGAAGCCACACGTAGACATCTCTTGTTTTCCTGCCTCTTATATAATGTTCATAAATTAGTAATTATATCGATCATTTTTTTCTCCATCGTTTTCTGAGTTGCCCCTCAGTTATGTGTTGTCCCTCAGTTATGTGTTGCCCCTCAGTTATGTGATGCCCCTCAGTTATGTGTTGCCCCTCAGTTATGTGATGCCCCTCAGTTATGTGTTGCCCCTCAGTTATGTGTTGCCCCTCAGTTATGTGATGCCCCTCAGTTATGTGTTGCCCCTCAGTTATGTGATGCCCCTCAGTTATGTGATGCCCCTCAGTTATGTGTTGCCCCTCAGTTATGTGATGCCCCTCAGTTATGTGATGCCCCTCAGTTATGTGATGCCCCTCAGTTATGTGTTGCCCCTCAGTTATGTGATGCCCCTCATTTCTCTGATGCCCTTGAAGGGGTAGACAAACGCAAACTTTCTAAGCTTCCCCCCATCATACCAGCATCAGCTGTTGTCAAACGAGGCGGTTGTGGTGTTTAATGAACGCTATCACTTCATCTTACATTGTTAGCCTCTCCTATCTACTTCACTTCTTCTATATACTTTCTTTAGCACCAAATCACAATGTATTTTCTATTACATAGATGATGAAATAGCGGCCCGCGGGCCAGATTCGGCCTACAGGGTATAACTCCATAAAAACTACTATGTTCATCATCAAGTACCATGCCTGCTGGCGTAGGTGATCACGTCTCTGCACAACTTTCGATCTCGACAGTTATTTATCATTTCTGTTGTTGACCTTCTGCCAAGCTATTCTTTTTCGCTGGCTCGTATCTTTTCTCTTTGCTTCCCTCTGTCTCTTCGACTCTCAATTTTCCCAGTTACAATATATTCCAGTTGTTCCTTTCTCATTATGTACCCCAAATATGATGCTTGTATCTTCCTAATATTGGATATTAGTTCTCTTTCTGCTTTGGCCTCCATCAGACCGCTGTCATTACTCTTCTTAACTGTCCATGGTATTCTCAATATTCTTCTGTAAAACCACATTTCTACAATCTCCAGTGACTATCTTGTCTGTTGTCCTATTGTCCATGACTCACATCCATATGTTAAGACTGGCTCTACATAACATTTTAGAACTCCTTTTCTTGTTGCTTTTGTCAAGAATGGTGTACGCTACTATTTTAAAAACATATTTAAAAAAGCAACCAAAGTTGCAGTTGGTTAAAACAAAATAATGTAAAGGTAATTTTAAAATCAATGTCTTGTTACAAATGATAAAATATGTTGTCAAAGTACAAGTATATTTGTATTTATTATAAAATCACATCATGGAAATGTTCACGATACTCTTATGTTTGGCCATCTGATCCTGGCCTGGGCTATAATCTAATCCAACCCTCTGACAACCTTAAGTTAGACACCATTGCTATATAATGAGCGAGAATAGTATATTAATTGTATCTATGTTTACCACCTACAAGTGCAACAAAGCTTGCCAAATCATGGGACAGTTATCACCATTATTGTCCAACAAGGAAATAACTCTAGAGGCAAAACGGGCACTCAACAATACAAACTTCATCCCATCGTTGTGCTACCAATGCCAGTCCTGGATCCTAGATGCAAGAACAATAAAAAAAAATAACCTCTACTGAGAGGAAATGTGTTAGACGAATGATAGGAAACAGTCTGAGAGATAAGGTCAGAAATGAAGAACTAAGAAAAAGTAAGGAATAGCCCCGCCATAGAATATATAAAGAAACAACATATAAGATGGTTTGGGCACGTGACACGGTAGAAAGATCAAAACACAACACAACGAGCCCTCAATAAATATTGCGAAAATACCAGACCCAAGGGTCGACCACGAAAAAGATGGATCGATGGAATATTAGAAGCACTAGGAAGCATAACAGCAGCAGAGGCGAACAGAATATCAAAAGACCGCAAATTATATCTCCCCTCGACGCTGAAAGGCAAATGAGGAGGGAAAGAAGATGATGAATGCCATGAAAGGTATACTGACATCAAAACAAATTATACAGGGCTAAATTTAAGAATAGAAAAAGGTTATATCTTCTCAACATGCCTGTATGGTGCAGAAACGTTAGACAAGAAATCAGAACAATAATTGAAGCCTTTGAAATGTGGATATATAGAAGAATAGGTAGAATTGGATAGAAGGAAAAGAAAACAAACGATGAAGTCTTAAAACAACTAAAAATGGAAAGAGAACTACTAAACACAATTCAAACAAGATAAATGAGACTTTTTGGAGCGTGTTAAAAGATGCAACAGCCTACTAAAAGTAATCTTGGAGGGGAAAATACAAGGTAAAAGAGGCAGAGGCAGATCAAGACTAACATGGACGAGTAACATCAAAAGACGGACAAGTCAGCCTATGTAAACCTGCACAATCAAAGAAAGAGGCAGATCGGAATGGCGCTCCATGGTAGCCAACCTTCGATGTGGAGACGGCACTCAATGATGTTTGTGTTTACCCCAAGAATTGTTATATCCATTTATAAGTCAGAAAAACAGTCGGATGAAATTAAAGAAAAGAAAATAATTTCCTCGAACGGAAGCTTGAGTGGTCTAGATTTAAGTCATCGTCCTCTCGTAAGTGAGGCTCCAGATTCAAATCCCGTGTGGAGATTTTCACTTCTCATCAGTGGTTTCTTCATGGATCCACCTTTACCCGGTCTCTGGATAGGGATATCCAATGTTTAGCTTTCTAGATAAATACAAAACCAGGAGGCCCCGTGTGCACTCGAACACGTTAATGAACCTTTGGTTCTTTGGTTATGGAAGGCCCCGGTATCACTACAAACGAATTAAAATCCATAATTACTCAACTGCCCGTGCCAGTAGAATCATCCAAATTACTGTCTTATCTCCCAAACAAAGAAAGGTGGCTGCAGTCCCCATCATAGCAGTCTCAGCACACACCAAAAGACATAAGGCGAAACCGCACAGCCGACTGTTCCCTGTCATACGATATCTTCACAGATTTTGTTTTCTTTTCTTTCCATTAAAATCTTATTATTCTTCTATACATTCACGAAGTTTCAAAACCTGTAAAGAACCGTTAATAGTTACAAGTTAAAAAGAGTAGGCGAAGGGGCAAAAATTGTTAAGCCAAATCTACTACTGCCGTAGATGGATGTACGGGTCTAAAGGCGCAGATTTCGCAACTTTGTCGTAAATTAGCGACACAACGTATCCACATTAATGGGTGAGCACTAATAGACTAGCCACAGAGTAGGCATTAACTACAGAAGGAAGGTAAAATCCGTACCAAAGAATCCCATGGTGAAGTCGGATGTATTAAGTCGAAAGGCGCAGGCACTGCTGATTTTTTCTGGGCTACTGCACACCGGAAATGACAACTCTCCTCAGTGCAATACATCATCATCATGTCCTATACCGGTTAGCGTATACGATGATGTTCTTTCACATTTCTCTTTCCAAAATGCATCGTATCAATTCTGTTGTTGACTGTTTTCCATGCCATGACACAAAGCTATCTATATAGTATCTTTTCTCTTTGTCGTCCGCGATATCTCTTTCCCTGCATTTTGCTAGTTGAAACCAGGTATTTCTCTTCTCATGATGTGTCTGAAAATATTGATTGTTTCTTCCACATGTTTTCTAGGAGCCCCCTTCTTGTGTTGGTCTCTTTGAGACTTTCCGCTTTTTTTTTTTGTTTAGCTTTTAACATTCTTCTGAGAAATCCCAAATGTGTACCGTACGAGTCTGTACTATATATACTTCATGTGATTACTTCTTAACGTTAGGTTGTCAAACACACATGTCAGACACATAGGTGTGGATATGACGCCAATATATGACGTCAAAGAAAGCCAGCTGATAATTCATATAGCTGGTTTTACACCTCGTTGATTGATCCGTCAACTCAATCAACCGATCCTACTTGTGCCACACTTAATCATCACTTCTTGAAGTACCACGCTAGTTCGCCACTTATCTATCCACCGACTTATTCACCGTACTGGTATATGTTAGGGAGCTCTCAACCAGATCAGAGGGATAAAGGCAGCTTGGTCAAAGCACGGTCTTGCCACGATGTGTAAGACTCACGATTTTTATTTCACCCCCGATAGAAAAACATTCTTCCTCTCTACCGCGGGTTTTGATCACTCGACGCCCCCCCTTTTAACCCGCGTAACGATGATTTTCGTCGCAGGACTACGCCTTGAAGTCTCACAATCTGTGTTCCAACTAACGTTGAATTCTTCCTTCGTCCATCATCGTCCTCGTTTTTCACCTGGAAAATAAATTCACAGGCGCACGAGAAAAGCGGCACTGAACAGATCTGAAGACAGACTTTATAGGAGAAATGGCAGTAAGAGCCTTTTGGAAAATAGCAGCTTCCGTCAGTCACAGTTGACTATATTAGCACCCATCAGTCATATTTGACTATGGATTTTGCAGCGCCCCTAGAAATGTTATTTTTTTCTTTTCTTTCACCGTGTATTCTCTTTTTCTATGAATCTGTCTGCTTCTTGTTTGAGTTGGAGCTTTAGAGTGTGTTTCCAAAGATTGCGGTCTGCAGCTATTTCTTCCCAGGCTGCAGGGTTTATGTTCAGAGTCTTCATGTCACGTTTACACACGTCTACAAATTGAAGTTTCCAGCGCCCCCTAGTCCTTTTGCCATCTGCTAGTTGTCCATAGAGGATATCTTTTGGTATGCGGCCATCTTTCATACGGTGTACGTGGCCAAGCCAGCCGTAACCTACGTTGTCTGAGCAACGTGTAGATGTTCGGGAGGCCTGTGCGAGTCATGACCTCCACGTTTGTCACTTTTTCCTTCCAGGTGATACCAAGAATATGGCGCAGACATCGTATATTGAATGCGTCAGCCTTCTCTTCTGCTTTGCATAAGTTGTCCAAGAACTACAGAACACAACTTTTGAACTCTAAAACGTGCAGAAAAGATTGATTTCTTCTTCTTCTCCTTCTACATTTCAGCTCCCAGTGGAGCATAGGTCTTCAACAAACACCTTCCAAGTCGTTCTGATTCTTGCCATTCTTTTCAGATCATTCCATGTCTTCCCCATCATCTTCATCTCTGCTTCTATCTGTCTTCTCCAATAATTCTTTGGTCTTCCTCTTTGTCTTTTCCCCTGTGGATTTAAAAAAAGAGCCTGTTGTGTAAAACTCTCAGTTGGCTTCCGTAATGTGTGTCCTATCCAGCACCATCGTCTTCGCTGTATCTCTTTATCCACTGGTGTTTGACTGGTACATTTCCATAATTCTATGTTAGTGATTTTGTCCTGCCATTTCCATCCTTTTATCCTGCGTAAGCATCCATTAATGAAAGTCTGTATATTCATGATTGTCAATTTTCTTGTTCTCCATGTTTCACGAGCCACAAAATAGGACTGACTTAACATTGGAGTTTAAAATTTTTATTTTTGTACTTAAACCAATTTCTTTAGAAGAAGTGATTGATTTGATTGTCGTTTATTTTGTTGTTAAGGTCATCATCATTGCACACCGGAGAACCCATAGGTGCTCAGATCTTGCCATCGAAAAATTACTAGAAAATTCGAGGAAAATTCTGGCCCACGTTCGCGAACCCTGCAGTACAGCCTGAAATGTACGGTGTAGGTAGGTTTCCGCTAATAATTTTGCCCGGGCAGCCGTTATCTGAGCGGGTTCGACATTGGATCTCACTGCCAAAGTAATCAGTGATGGGGTAGCATCATAAAGAAACCACGGATTAATTTTTCCTATTTTTGAAAAAAAAATTCCCCACCGCTTCTGGTGGGGTTTGATCCCGAGTCCTTTCTGTCCTGAGGCCAACGTCGTGCCTCTAGACCACCCAGTCCCACCACGTCCCACCCACGCACACCCACCCCCCGGTTTACTTTCTATTAAATAAACAGTTAAAGAGGCTCGCGGGCCGCTAAAATAAGTCACGCGAACCACAAGTGAACCGCGGGCCGTGGGTTTGGACCACATGATCTAGCAGATACTGTCCATGCAACACGATGATGATTCTATATACAGAAATGACAACTCGTAATATTAATAAATCTCATTTTACATTACGTTCTATTTTTACTGCAAACCACACCAAATCGCGTCATCCCTGTGACGCGAGTCATTCTCAGCATCAATATGTCTGATCGTCCGATGACTCTTATTGGAATGAGAAACTCACAAAATGGTATATCTTCAAAAACAGTACAGATTTCTATGGAGTCTTTTATTCTAGAGAGTAATTTCCGATGGAAAATAGTTTGTTTGACCACTCATTGACCTGGAAAATAGACCAGTTCGGGGGAAAACCTCTAGACCGACGGTTCTAAAGTTGTTGTTAGTGGGTCCCTGTAGAAGGACCTAGTTCCGGGTTTCATATAAAAGATTCTCGCTTGATTGATTGATTGACTGACGTTATCATAGATTGATTTTTTTAAAAATTGATTGATTGTTGTAATCTCAAAATAGTTTCTTAAATTGGTTGCTTGACGTAATCACAGACTAAATTCAAATCACAGACAAAGTCTTCGTACGCAGAAAATGTTAACAGAATCTCGATAGGCAGAAAAAAAATGACAATGTCTCCGTAGACAGAAACAGTTAACCTCTTCAAACATCGAAAAAGTAAAAAAAAAAATTTAAAAAAAACAAGACTATGCACGCAAAAAAATGTAACAAAGTTTCAGCACTCATAAAAAGTAACAAAGTTTCAGCACTCATAAAAAGTAACAAAGTTTCAGCACTCATAAAAAGTAACAATGTTTCAATACTCATAAAAAGTAACAAAGTTTCAACACTCATAAAAAGTAACAAAGTTTCAGCACTCATAAAAAGTAACAAAGTTTCAACACTCATAAAAAGTAACAAAGCTTCAGCACTCATAAAAAGTAACAAAGTTTCAGCACTCATAAAAAGTAACAAAGCTTCAACACTCATAAAAAGTAACAAAGTTTCAGCACTCATAAAAAGTAACAAAGTTTCAGCACTCATAAAAAGTAACAAAGTTTCAGCACTCATAAAAAGTAACAAAGTCGGCAACAATGTCTTCGTAAACAAAAAATGTAAACAAGTCATCGTAACAAAGACTTCATATACAGAAAAGTTAAATAAGACTAAATGCACAAAACATAAAATTTATACATAATATCAGCTCAGTCCATTGCTCGTCCTGGCACGTTGAAAGCATTTAGAATGTCATCCTAGCCCATTACTTGTTCTGTCCCAGTGAGAACAATTAGAATGTCATCCTAGCTCAATGTTTGTCCTGTCGCCTTGAAAACACTTAGAATGTCATCGTAGCTTATTGTTTATCCCGACCCCTTGAGCGCATTTAGAATATCATCCTAGCCCATTGCTTGTCATGTCCCAGTGAGAGCATTTAGAATGTCATCCTAGTCCATTGCTTGTCATGTCCCAGTGAGAGCATTTAGAATGTCATCCTAGTCCATTGCTTGTTCTGTCCCAGTGAGACTATTTAGAATGTCATCCTAGCCCATTGCTTGTCCTGTCCCAGTGAGACTATTTAGAATGTCATCCTAGCCCATTGCTTGTTCTGTCCGAGTGAGACTATTTAGAATGTCATCCTAGCCCATTGCTTGTCCTGTCCCAGTGAGAGCATTTAGAATGTCATCCTAGCCCATTGCTTGTTCTGTCCCAGTGAGACTATTTAGAATGTCATCCTAGCCCATTGCTTGTCCTGTCCCAGTGAGAGCATTTAGAATGTCATCCTAGCCCATTGCTTGTTCTGTCCCAGTGAGACTATTTAGAATGTCATCCTAGCCCATTGCTTGTTCTGTCCGAGTGAGACTATTTAGAATGTCATCCTAGCCCATTGCTTGTTCTGTCCCAGTGAGACTATTTAGAATGTCATCCTAGCCCATTGCTTGTTCTGTCCCAGTGAGAGTATTTAGAATGTCATCCTAACCCATTGCTTGTTCTGTCCCAGTGAGAGTATTTAGAATGTCCGCCTAGTCCATTGCTTGTCCTGTCCCAGTGAGACTATTTAGAATGTCATCCTAGACCATTGCTTGTCCTGTCCCAGTGAGACTATTTAGAATGTCATCCTAGCCCATTGCTTGTCCTGTCCCAGTGAGACTATTTAGAATGTCATCCTAGTCCATTGCTTGTTCTGTCCCAGTGAGACTATTTAGAATGTCATCCTAGTCCATTGCTTGTTCTGTCCCAGTGAGACTATTTAGAATGTCATCCTAGCCCATTGCTTCTTCTGTCCCAGTGAGACTATTTAGAATGTCAGCCTAGTCCATTGTTCGGCATGTCCCAGTGAGAGCATTTAGAACTTCGTCATAGCCATTTGCTTGCCCTGACCCCTTGATAGCATTTAGAATATCATCCTAGCCCATTGCTTGTGCTGTCGCCTTGAAAACACTTAGAATGTCATCGTAGCTCACTGTTTGTCTTGTCCTCTTGAGAACATTTAGAATGTTATTCTAGTCAATCTCGTCCTGTCCCATAGAGAGCACGTAGAATGACAGCCTCTCCCAGTGCTCACCAACTCCCCACATCAGTAAATCCAAAGCTAAGTACGGAAATCATCACGGTAGCAACTAGTGTCTCTGGACACACCTTTGAAAACCGCTGACTTGCGCGAAGAAAGAAAACAAATTGGCGATGTAATCGATAATGGCACAACAAGACAGTTATCATATCAAAGACATTGTCTGCTTCTCTCGTTTACTTTCTTCAAATCAATTCCGAGCATTTCCGATAAGCTACTTCAGGAGACGATCTTAATTCGTGGCTGAGGGATGCGAGATTCAAGTCAGTAAGATGGAGCCGGTCGTTGTTAAATGTGATTGGGCTGTGTCCCAAATTTGCAGAGATTGATAAGGATGATCGTCTTTGTGGCTTTACATTTTTGTTTGGGTTCATGTCATAACAACGAAATGGGCGGAAAATGGTGTCTGGTCGCTTACATAATATTGTAAGGAAGTGACTGTACAACTTATGGGTCAATTACACTGACGGACTATCAGTGAGTGCCGTGTAAGGTGTAGAATTGGTGTATCCGGTGTGAGTGGGTCGATTTTTGTTTTTCTATCTTTCAACTCCATGTGGAGCAAAGGTCTTCAACAAATACTTTCAGCTCCCTGTGGAGCAAAGGTCTTTAATCAACACTTTCAGTTCCCTGTGGAACATTGGTCTTCAATAAACACTTTCAGCTCTCTGTGGAGCATATGACTTCAACAAACACGTTCAACTCACTGTGGAGCATAGGTCAACAAACACTTTCAGCTCTCTGTGGAGCATAGGACTTCAACAAACACTGTCAACTCACTGTAGAGCATAGAACCTCAACAAACTCTTTCAACTCCCTGTGGAGCATAGGTCTTCAACAAAAACTTTTAGTTCCCTGTGGAGCATAGGTCTTCAACAAACACTGTCAACTCCCTGTGGAGCATAGGTCTTCAACAAACACTTTCAACTCCCTGGTGAGTATAGAACTTCAACAAATACTGTCAGTTCACTGTGGAACATAGGTCATCAATTAACACTTTCAGCTCCCTGTGGAGCATAGGTCTTCAACAAACACTTTCAGCTCCCTGTGGAGCATATGTCTTCAGCAAACACATTTAGTTCCCTTTGGAGCATATTTCTTCAACAAACACTTTCAGCTCCTTGTGGAGCATAGGTCTTCAACAAACACATCCAGCTCCCTGTGGAGCATAGGTCTTCAACAAACACTTTCAACTCCCTGTGGAGTATAGAACTTCAACAAATACTGTCAGTTCACTGTGGAACATAGGTCATCATTAACACTTTCAGCTCCCTGTGGAGCATAGGTCTTCAACAAACACTTTCAGCTCCCTGTGGAGCATAGGTCTTCAGCAAATACATTTAGTTCCCTTTGGAGCATATGTCTTCAACAAACACTTTCCTGGTCGTTCTGTTTCTTGCCATTCTTTTAAGATCATTCCATGTCTTCCCCATCATTTTCATTTCTGCTTCCACCTGTCTTCTCCCAGAATATTTTGTTCTTCCTCTGTGTCTCTTTCCCTGGAGATTCCCTTAAAACAGCCTTTCATTTACTACTCTAAGTTGTCTTCCACAGAGTGTGTCCTGTCCAGCGCAATCCTCTTCGCTGTTCGCTGTATCTCTTTGCCCACTGGTACTTGACTAGTACATGTCAACAATTCTACGTTAGTCATTTTGTCCTGCCATTTCCATCCTTTTAATCTGCGCAAGCATCCATTTATAAAGGTCTGCATCTTCATGATTATCATTTGTCTTGTTCTCCATGTTTTATCATCATTATCATGTGCCATACCGGTTGGCCTAGGCGATCATGTCCTTCCACAATCTTCTATCTACAGTACAAGGTATCAGTTCTGTTGTTGACTGTTTTCCATGCCATGACATCAATCTTTCCAGTATTTGTTTTTCTCTTTGTCGTCCGCTACCTCTCTTTCCTTATATTTTGCCAGTTGTAAACAAGTATTCCAACTTTCTCCATGTTTCACTGCCATATATTACAGGGAAGGTGTTTTGGTGAGAAGTCAACAACAGAAATAAGAAACAACTATAGATGAGAAAACTATGGAGACTGTCTGCCTGTTTGTTAGTTTTCTCTTTGTTTTGTTGTTGTTTTATTTTGCTGGGGCATTCTCTATTCACCCTCAGACTGTATCTTCTAGGTTATGTTGGAGGGCATATGCCTTTAGTTGAGGGCAGATTGACTTGCTGCCTCCGTGGATGTTTTTAGTTGTGAGCAAAGTGAGCTGTTAGCTCCGTGGATGTTTTTAGTTGTGAGCAAAGTGAGCTGTTGGCTCCGTGGATGTTTTTAGTTGTGAGCAAAGTGAGCTGTTGGCCCCGTGGATGTTTTTAGTTGTGAGCAAAGTGAGCTGTTGGCTCCGTGGATGTTTTTAGTTGTGAGCAAAGTGAGCTGTTGGCTCCGTGGATGTTTTTAGTTGTGAGCAAAGTGAGTTGTTGGCTCCGTGGATGTTTTTAGTTGTGAGTAAAGTGAGCTGTTGGCTCCGTGGATGTTTTTAGTTGTGAGCAAAGTGAGCTGTTGGTTCCGTGGATGTTTTTAGTTGTGAGCAAAGTGAGTTGTTGGCCCCGTGGTTGTTTTTAGTTGTGAGCAAAGTGAGCTGTTGGCTCCGTGGATGTTTTTAGTTGTGAGCAAAGTGAGCTGTTGGCTCCGTGGAGGCTTTTTCTTCGCGGGGTTGTTATCGTGGGTCACGTGTCACAGAGATTCCGACAAATATAATCACCTCATCAATCCATAAATTTTCTTTCTCAGGCCGAAGATATCACTTAAGACAGAAGTCATAATTCTCCATGATTGACGATTTTCTGCTAGATCTTGTTGGTCGTGGCTCTTTCTTAGTCCCATGGTTGAGCCTTCGCAAGTAATTGTTCTGCATAGCGATTCTCTTGGTCTGCCTTGTTTTCTTTTACCAGATAGTTTCCACATGAATGCCTGACAGTGAAATCTTTCTTCATTCATTCTCAGCACACGACCGATGTATTTTCAACGCTTTCTTCTTATAAAGATCGAGACGTATTCTTGTTTCAATACATCCTATTTCTTATCGCCTAAAATAATAATCCATACAAGCAGATAATACTACTGGCGGATATGATTATTCATGTACATATAAGTAATTTTGTTAAGATATTTATTTTATCGTTTATCGCGTAATATTTACCGAAGTTTCGTCTCTACTTTCCTTAATGTACCTTATATGTATGGCCCTTTTCGTCTTGTCAGACGGTCTAGTGCAGGCTATTGTGTATTTTTGGGGGGTTTTTGATGTTTTGTTTTAGTTAATTCTACCAATGTTTGACAAACACACAGGGATACAGAATGAACAAGTCTGGCCCACTGATCCACAGGGTTTTCCATCCTTTTTCATGAGTCTTTTCTCTTCTAAGTTTTTCATTAGCACAGTCTCAAATGATGTTATACCCTTCCTTATACATGCTCTCCATGATGTGCGATCACTTTCCAGATGTCCCCAGTCGTTTTCACAGATGGAGAAGTCATTCAGAGATGATTTACATATATCTCTATATCGTAGTTCGGGTCTGCCGATTTGTCTTTTTCCGTGTATTAGTTCAACATGTAGTATTTGTACCTTATACACCTCTTTATATTAAGTGGGATTTTAGCTTTCGTTCATTTTTCGAGGAAACCGAAGGAAACAGCCTGAGATATAAGATCAGAAATGAAGCATCAAGAAATAAGTTGTGATAAGACAGGAAAATCAAAACATTATACAACCAGCCTTTAATAAATGTTTTGAGAACAACAGACGCAAGGGTCGATCATGAAAAAGATCAATCAATTGACTATTGGAAACACTAGGAAGCATAACAGTAAGGGAGGCCAACAGAAGAACAAAAAAGGATTGATTTAATATTAGAAACACTAGGAAACATAACAGCTGGAGAAGCCAATAGAAGTGCAAAGTATGGATTGAAGGAATATTAGAAACACTAGGAAACATAACAGCTGGAGAAGCCAATAGAAGTGCAAAGTATGGATTGAAGGAATATTAGAAACACTAGGAAACATAGCAGCAGGAGAGGCCAATAGAAGTGCAAAGTATGGATTGAAGGAATATTAGAAACACTAGGAAACATAACAGCTGGAGAAGCCAATAGAAGTGCAAAGTATGGATTGAAGGAATATTAGAAACACTAGGAAACATAGCAGCTGGAGAAGCCAATAGAAGTACAAAGTATGGATTGAAGGAATATTAGAAACACTAGGAAACATAACAGCTGGAGAAGCCAATAGAAGTACAAAGTATGGATTGAAGGAATATTATAAACACTAGGAAACATAACAGCTGGAGTAGCCAATAGAAGTGCAAAGTATGGATTGAAGGAATATTAGAAACACTAGGAAACATAACAGCAGGAGAGGCCAACAGAAGTGCGAAGTATGGATTGAATAATATTAGAACCACTAGGAAACATAACACCAGGAGGGGCTAACAGAAGTGCAAAGTATGGATTGAAGGAATATTAGAAACACTAGGAAACATAACAGCAGGAGAGGCTAATAGACGAGAAAAAGACCAGTAACTATCTCCATCAATTCGAAGCTTAAAAGCAAAAGTGCGTGTTGATTGTTTCCTTTTGCTGCTTCCAGCCGACTCCACAAATGCATAATTCCTGAAAATGACTACAATTTGTGACAGCAAAGAAAATTTTAGAGAGTAGAAAATGTGAGACCTTATGATGTGGGCTAATCAATTTTACTTTATGTCCAGCTAATATTTGTGTTCTAGATATACCTTTTTATAATGAACTTGCATGCGTTCCGTAGAAGTATCATCATCATCAGGTGCCTGCTGGCGTAGATGATCATGTCTCTCCACAACTTTCAATCTCGACAGTTATTTATCATTTCAGTTGTTGACCTTCTGTCAAGCCATTTTCTTAAGCTGTCTGGTATCTTTTCACTTTGCTTCCCTTTATCTCTTCGTCCCTCAATTTTCCCAGTTGTTACAATAAATTCCAGTTCTTGCCAAGAAATGATGATTGTTTCTTCCTAATATTGGAAATTAGCTATCTTTTTTGCTTTAGCCTCTTTCACAACGTTTTCATTACTCTTCTTAGCTGTGCCATGTATTCTCAACATACTTATTTAATAAGAGAAATGAGAATGACGCATATGCGTTTTATATTTATGACAAGAGATAAATACGTAAAACAACTAAAGTACAAGTGACAAATTGTTGTGTTTATATATAGATATGTTTATGGTCGTTCTTATATTTTACTTTGTTTCTTAATTTAGATTTTTATATTTCATTTGTGTGAACCAAGATGTGTTTTCCTTACACATGGTAGTACACACTAGTATTCTGTGGTCACGTGTGCACACATAATTTGACTTCATTCAGCCCTCGTCTCAGGGTTCGTTATATGTGTCACACGAGACGATTGGGAAAACTTGTATAATATTTCGCAAGACACGCACAGAGGCGAAAGGGGGGGGGGGGAGGAGGAGGAGCAGAGAGAAAGAAAAGGAGATAACGAGAAAGGGAAAGCGAAAGGGACAGGGAAAGAGGAATGGAAGCGGGGAGTGAGAAATTAAAAGATAACAAGAGAAAAGGAAAGCTATAAAGTGAAAGGAAGAGGCATTATGAACGGAAGGAAGAGGGAAAGAGAAAGCTAGAGAAAATGAGTAAACGAGGGAGAAAGAGAAATGGGGGAGTGAAAAAGAGAGAAAAGAGAAAGTGAGAAAGAGAGATAAAGTGAAAGAGAGAAGGAAAGATAAAGGGATTGAGAAAAGAGAGAAAGAGATCAAAGACGTCATTAGGAAGAATTTGACATCAAACGTCTGAAGAAAGCCAACAAATAAATCGCTTATTGTTATGTTATGTTACTTTATGTCATGTTATGTTATGTTATATTACTTTATGACATATTATGTTATGTTACTTTATGTCATGTTATGTTATGACATTGTTTACTAGTCAACTACCACTATCCGTAAACAACAGCAACCAACTGCCTGTCTTCAGGGCACGAGGAAAACCAAGAATCAGTTGAGAAACAAACAATAAATCTCATGGCTGGCGCTTCCAATCGTTTAACTGCTGGCCATGATTCAACTTCTCAACCCAAAACTCATTCAATCCGTTTTTCTCTTAATTCATCATCCGACCTTCGCCGTCACTCTCTATTTCTCTTCCCCTCTCTCTCGGCCTCTCTCTCACTCTCTCTTTCTCTTCCCCTCTCTCTCCCAGCCTCTCTCTCTCACTTTCTCTCTTCCCCTCGCTCTCACTTACTCTCTCTCTCTTCCCATCTCTCCCGACCTCTCTCTCCCCCTCTCTCTCCCCCTCTCTCTCTCTTCCCCTCTGTTCCGGCCTCTCACTCTCTTCCCCTCTCTCCAGGACTCTCACTCTCTTCCCCTCTCTATCGGCCTTTATCTCACTCTCTCTCTTTTCCCTCTCTCTCGGCCTCTCTCTCACTCTCTCTTTTCCCCTCTCTCCCGGCCTCTCTCTCTCCCCTCTCTCCGGCCTTTCTCTCTTGCTTTCTCTCTCTTCCCCTCCCCCGGCCTCTCTCTCACTCTCTCACTTTTCCCCTCTCTCTCGTCCTCTCTCTCTTTTCCCATCGCTCCCGGCCTCTCTCTTCACTCTCTCAATTCCCCTCTCTCCCGGCCTCTATCTCTCCCTCTCTCATCCCCCTCTCTCTTCCCCTATCTCCCGGCCTCTTTCTCTTCCTCTCCCTGTCTCTCTTCTCCTCTTCCGGCCTCTCTCTCTCTCTCCTCTTCCGGCCTCTCTCTCTCTTCTCCTCTTCCGGCCTCTCTCTCACTCTCTCTCTTCCTCTCCCTTTCTCTCTTCTTCTCTTCCGGCCTCTCTCTCTTCTCTTCTCTCCCGGTCTCTCTCTCTCTCTCTTCCGGCCCTCTCTCTCACACTCTCACTCTCTCTCTTCCTCTCTCTCTCCTCTCTTCTCTCCCTGCCCTTCTCTCTCACACTCTCACTCTCTCTCTTCGTCTCTCTTCTCTTCTCTCGCGGCCTCTCTCTCTTCTCTCTCGGCCTCTCTCTCTTCTCTCTTCCGGCCCCTCTCTCTCACTCTCTCACTCTCTCACTTCCTCTCTATCTCTTCTCTTCTCTCCCGGCCCCTCTCTTTCACACTCTCACTCTCTCTCTTCCTCTCTCTCTCTTCTTTTCTCTCCCGGCCTCTCTCTCTTCTCTCTTCCGGCCCCTCTCTCTCACACTCTCACTCTCTCACTTCCTCTCTCTCTCTTCTCTTCTCTCCCGGCCTCTCTCTCACTCTCTCTCTTCCTCTCCTGTCTCTCTCTCCTCTTTCAGCATCTCTCTCTTCCTCTCTCTCTTCTCTTCTCTCCCGGCCTCTCTCTCTTCTCTCTCCGGCCCCTCTCTCTCACACTCTCACTCTCTCACTTCCTCTCTCTCTTCTCTTCTTTCTTCCAGCCCCTCTCTCTCACACTCTCACTTCCTCTCTCTCTTCTCTTCTCTCCCGCCTCTCTCTCTTCTCTCTTCCGGCCCCTCTCTCTCACACTCTGACTCTCTCACTTCCTCTCTCTCTTCTCTTCTCTCCCGGCCTGTCTCTCATTCTCTCTCTTCCTCTCCCTGTATCTCTTCTCCTCTTTCGGCCACTCTCTCTTCCTCTCTCTCTTCTCTTCTCTCCCGGCCTCTCTCTCTCTTCTCTCTTCCGGCCCCTCTCTCTCACACTCTCACACTCTCACTCTCTCACACTCTCACTCTCTCACTTCCTCTCTCTCTTCTCCTCTCTCCTGGCCTCTCTCTCACTCTCTCTTCTTATCTCTCTCTCTCTTCTTATCTCTCTCTTCTCCTCTTCCTGCCTCTCTCTCACTCTCTCTCCCTCTCTCTCTCTTCTCCTCTCTCCCTCTCTCTCTTCTCCTCTCTTCCGGCCTTTCTCTCTCTTCCTCTCTCTCTCCGGCCTTCTCTCACTCTCTCTCTTCCTCTCTCTGTTCTCCTCTCTTCCGTCCTCTCTCTCTTCCGTCCTCTCTCTCTTCCGTCCTCTCTCTCTTCCGTCCTCTCTCTCTTCTCCTCTCTTCTGGTCTCTCTCTCTTCCTCTCTCTCTTCCTCTCTCTCTTCCTCTCTCTCTCTCTCTCTCTTCTCCTCTCTTCCGGTCTCTCTCTCTTTTCCTCCCCCTATCTCTCTTCTCATCTCTTATGACTTCTCTCTCACTCTCTCTCTTCCTCTCTCTCTCTTCTCCTCTCTTATGACCTCTCTCTCACTCTCACTGTTCCTCTCTCTCTCCTCTCTTCCGGTCTCTCTCTCTCTCTTTCCCCCTCTCTCTCTTCTCCTCTCTATGACCTCTCTCTCACTCTCTCTCTTCCTCTCTCTCTCTTCTTCTCTCGCCCGGTCTCTCTCTCACTCTCTCTCACTCTCTCTCAATCACTCTCTCACACTCTATCTGTTCCTCTCTCTCTCCTCTCTTCCGGTCTCTCTCTCTTTCCCCTCTCTCTTCTCAATCTCTTATGACCTCTCTCTCACACTCTCTTTCTCTTCCTCTCTCTCTCTTCTCCTCTCGCCCGGTCTCTCTCACTCTCTCTCTATCACTCTCTATCACTCTCTCTCACTCTCTCTCTCACACTCTTTCTCACTCTCTCACACTTTTTCTCACTCTCTCTCTCTTTTCCACTCTCTTTCTCTTTCCCCCCCTCTCTCTCTTCACCTCTCTTTTGGCGTCTCTCTTTCACTCACTCTCTCCCTCTCTCTTCCCCTCTTGTCCGGTTTCACTCTCTCTCTCTCTCACTCTCTTTCACTCTCTCTCTCTCACTCTCTCACTCTCTCTCTCACACTCTCTCTCACTCTATCAATCTAGGAGCTTGGGTGGTCTAGAGGTATGATGTCGGCTTCTGGACACGAAAGTCCTGCGGTCAATTCTCACAAGCGGGTGGGGGGGTGGGGTGGATAAATTAGATAAGAAATCCAATCAGCAGTTTCTTCGTGGCTGTACAGTCCACTCTTCTCTGGTTAGTGAGATCCGATGTCTCACCCTCTCGGATATAGCGAAAACCAGTACTTCCCGTGTGCATTCTGCGCACGTTAAAGAACCCTTGGCAGTTGGAAATAGAAGAGAGTAGACCAGACACGTCCGCTACCAAGGCTTAAAATAAAAGAGGAAAGCAAATCTTGCCAAACGTTAAACTGTCGACAATAACATTGAGAGTGTTTCTGAAGTCAGAGATTATCTGCCTGTATGGCGGGGGTCGGCCAGAAAAAAGATGGATTGACAGAATATTAAAAATATTAGGAAACATAATAGCAGCAGAGGGTAACAGAAGAACACAAGATCGCAAATTATTAAATTAAAATTTGTATTAAATTATTATTTAGATCTCTCCTGGACGCTGAGAGATAAATGAGGAAGAAAAAAAGAGAAGAACAATAAATGAGATAAAAACAAAGAAGAACAATAAATGAGATTAAAAACAAAGAAGAACAATAAATGAGAGAAACAAAGAAGAACAATAAATGAGAGAAACAAAGAAGAACAATAAATGATGAAAAAAAAAAAAGAAGAACAATAAATCAGAGAAAAACAATGAAGAACAATAAATGAGAGAAACAAAGAACAATAAATGAGAGAAACAAAGAAGAACAATAAATGAGAGAAACAAAGAAGAACAATAAATGAGAGAAACAAAGAAGAACAATAAATGAGAGAAACAAAGAAGAGCAATAAATGAGAGAAACAAAGAAGAACAATAAATAAGAGAAACAAACAAGAACAATAAATGAGAGAAACAAACAAGAACAATAAATGAGAGAAACAAACAAGAACAATAAATGAGAGAAACAAAAGACTTTGAACACCGAAGCACAGGAGTGGAGTATGAGCCAGACTTACGTCACTCTACTAAGAACGACCACAACCAACTATAGATTTACAAGGCCAGTAGGCATGAAATAAAACCGGAAAACTCAACTACTAGCGTGACGTGTTCAGCTATAGCAGATATAGACGACTGACGTCACTTTACCCACAACCACCCCCTGCCTGCAAAACGTCATGTCAGTGGTAGTTTTTTTTAGGTAATTCCCTCTCAACCCGTAGGCCAAAAAAATCTATAGTTGGTTGTAGACTGACCAACCACAACCGCAGGATCCTAGTTACTGCTCTGACCCGTGATACTAAATGACCAGTGATTCCCTTGTCGACCTGTGTCCAAAAATAGAAGCAAGGGATCACTGAGATTTTAACCAGCTGATCCTAGAATAGATCATGACCTTTTGATATTCGGTATTCTAAACACGCCATTGGTCGCAAATAATACTCTTTGACCAATGGTTTGAAAGGCGTCAGCATAGTTAGCAAAGGTAAAATTAGATTAAGGAGTTCCCCGAACCTAACGTTGTTACCCAATACTTGATTGGTTGTTGAAATGTGTGACAGAAGTACAAACAGATCGAGCAGAGAAGGTCAGCACGAGAATTTAGAGTGAAAGATCGAGAGAGGAAGAGTAAAAGAAAATAAGAATATATATTTGAGATAGATCAATATTAAAAGGTTATGTTTGTAAACAAATTAGGTTAAGTACAAAAATAGAAATTTGCAACTCCAATATTAAATCAGTCCTAGTATATGGTTGTGAGACATGGAGAACAATACAAATCATGAAGATACAGACCTTCATTAATGGATGCTTGCGCAGAATAAAAGGATGGAAATGTCAGGACAAAATCACTAAAGTAGAATTATGGGAAAGACGTTGCCTGCATCCAGGAAACTCACCTTAATCCTCAGCACAGATTTATGATCAGGGGCTACCAAACATTTAGACAAGACAGGGAAGGTCACAAGGGAGGAATTCTTATACTTATTAAAAATTCCATCCCAGCAAAACTGATAGATGTAGTCACAAACGGAGAGACAGAGATCATTGGTACAGACCTATACATTAACTCCGCTAGTATAAGGATATTTAATATATACTGTCCAAATGACAAATTACTGAAGCTGGAGTCAATGGAAATAACACCATCAAAGTGTCTGGTAGTAGGAGACTTTAACAGCCACTGATGGGGATACAAGGAGTCCAATGTTTGAGGTGAAGAAGTGGAAGAATGGGAAATAGACAACAACCTATTCATCTTAAACTCTAGGGAGGACCCCCAACTTTCTACTCAAGAAGATGGAAAACAACTTCCACTCCCGACCTAGCATTTGCAACTGGAGACATATCTATCAAAATAACCAGAAAAGTGCTGAACCAACTTGGAGATAGTGATGACAGACCAGTCAAACTTTCAGTGGATCTTTCTAACAAACAGGAGTTGCAAATACCACTTCCCCGCTGGAACTATAAGAGAGCAGATTGTGCAAAGTTTGCAAGGCTCGCTGATGCATATACTGTGTCTATCAACACCCACGAAAAGAAGGTCAATAATATGATAGAGCGATTAACAAATGGAATCCTGAGAGCTGCTAAAGAATCCATTCCTAGAGAAGCAAGAAGAAACTACAGGCCATACTGGAGCAAGGAAATACAAAGACTAGAAGAGGAACTGGACTCTGTCAGAGAACTAGCTGAAACATCACACAGCACAGAGAGCAACATTGCCTACAAAGCAGCCTCGGCCAAATATAGACGTGAGGTCATGATATCAGCAAGACAGAGCTGGATAGACAAAAGAGAGAGCCTTAATCTAGACAAAAATGGTCATAAACTATGGAAACTTGCGAAAGCTGTGAGCGACGAAAACAACTGCCGACCTCCAATATCATTAGCACACAATCAGAACATCCTCACAGGCAAAAGGGCAGCAAATCTACTGATAGAGACTTACAAAAACATTAGTAGAATAGACATTCCAATAGACAAACAGAAAGTTGCAAGATGGGAAAACCAAGATGCAAAACACATGCCTTTAGCACCAGAAGAGCATCAGACGACCATCTTTACCCCAACTGAAATAGATGTTCCCTAAAAGGATTGAAGTTCAAAAGTTCCCCTGATAAAGTTGAAATCACAAACGAAATGCTCCTAAATCTGGGACAGAAAGCCAAGGGCCAGCTTCTCATCATCATCGAGTGCCGTCTCCGCAACGAAGGTTGGCTACCATGGAGTGCCATTCTGCTCTGTCTCTTGCTTTGATGGTACAGGTTGTGATAGGCTGGTTTGTCCATCTTTTGATGTTACTCGTCCATGTTAGTCTTGGTCTACCTCTGCCTCTTTTACCTTGTGTTCTCCCTCCTGTATTACTTTTAGTATGCTTCTGTGTCTTTTAACATGGCCCAAAAATCGCATTTGTCTTGTTTGAATTGTGCTTAGTAGTTCTCTTTTCATTTTTAGTTGTTTTAAGACTTCATCGTTTGTTTTCTTTTCCTTCCATCCAATTCTACCTATTCTTCTATTGATCCACATTTCAAAGGCTTCAATTCTCTGTTCTGTTTTCTTGTCTAATGTCCATGTTTCTGCACCATATAGGAATATTGAGAAGATGTGACATTTTGCTTTTCTTAGTTTTAGCACTGGTGTTATTTGTTTTGATGTTAGTATGTTCTTCATGACATTAAAATTACTTTTTGCCATTCCTATTCTTTTGTTTATTTCAGTTGTATATTTTCCATCACTGGTTATAGTATGTCCAAGGTAGTTGTAGTTCTGAACTGTCTCCAGGTCTATTCCTTCAATTTTGATATCCACTTGTGGGTTTTGAGTATTTTCTTTGTTTATGATCATAGTTTTAGTCTTTTTGATATTCATAACTAGATCATATTTTTGCTTGTCATGTTTATTTAATTAAGTAATTGTTGTAGATATTTAGGATTTTCTGCTAGTAATACAGTATCGTCAGCATATCTTAGGTTGTTGATTATCTTTCCATTAATGTTTAGGCCTGACATCTCTGTGATGTTTTTAAAGATTTGCTCAGTGTATAGATTGAACAAGCTTGGTGATAGGATGCATCCCTGTCTTACTCCTCTTTTTATATCAATGGATGTAGAGTTCTCATTGTTATATTTTATTATTGCTGTTTGCTCCCAGTATAGATTACAGATTAGTCGTATGACCATGTCATCTAGATGTATCTCTTTTAGGCAGTCTATATAAGTTGTTTGTGGTGTACTCTATCAAAAGCTTTGGTGTAGTCTATGAAGCAGGCATATATTGGTTTGTTTACTTCTGTACACTTTTCGATTAATGTTCTTATGAAGAATATGGCTTCTTTTCAAGGGCCAGCTTCTAAGGATAATAAATGCTAGCTAGAAGACAATTCATGTGCCGGCAATCTGGAAAGAAGCTATTATGGTGCCCATCCTCAAGCATTGGAAAGACCCACTAGACCCAAGTAGCTATAGACCAATTAGCCTACTGAGCTGCCTGAGTAAACTCATGGAAAGGCTGGTTAACAGAAGACTTATGTGGCATTTGGAGACAAAACAACAAATCGTACCACAACAAAGTGGCTTCCGTCAGCACAGATCAACTGAAGACCTGGTCACCTACATTGCACAGGAAATAGAGGATGCTCTACAAGAAAAGAAACACACAGGCAGTGTGGGTCGACATGGAGAAGGCTTTTGAAAGGGTTTGGCGAGAGGGTTTAAAGAACAAGCTTTTTAGACTTGGCATCCAGGGTCGTTTATCCAATTGGGTCTCTCAATACCTTCAGGATAGAACGGTCAGAGTACAAGTTCAAGGTCAACTAAGTAAGAAGGTCTCTATCGAACAAGGTGTCCCACAAGGCGGAGTCTTGTCCCCAACACTCTTTTTAATTTTCATAAATGACATCGTAATGGACATTCCACCCAGAATACACTCAGCAATATACGCAGATGATCTGGCGTTATGGGCTCGCGAGGAAAGTATGTCGGTGGCTGGACCCAGGATGCAAGATGCCCTAGGTGAACTTGAGAAATGGACGAACACCTGGTTCTTACCAATCAACGAAAAAAAACTACATATACAATTTTCAGCCTATCAAGAAACACACTCTCTGCAAACTTGAAGATAAAAGACCATACACTCCCTATTGACCAAAACCCAACATATCTTGGCGTCACCATGAATCGCAGAATGACTTGGAAAAATCAGATAGACAGAGCAGGAAAAAAGACAGAAAACGAACTAATATTATGAAGAAATTGGCAGGAACGGACTGGGGAGCAGACAGCAATATTTTGAAAAGACTATACGTAGGAAGAGTCAGACCAGTCCTAGAGTATGGAGTCACAGCCTGGGCTATGGCCTCCAAATCACACCTTAGCAAAACTAACAGAACACAGAACCAAGCTGCCCGTATCATCACTGGTGCTATGAAATCTACACCTATCAAGACTCTAGAAACAGTAACAGGTTTACAACCCTTAGATGACAGACGGGTCACTAAAGTATTGCAACAAGCGGAGAAATATAGAAGGCTCCTTAGCCACCCCATGCACCAAAGAATAACTGGTTTCGGAATTGTACGACTAGAGAGGAGCAACTTCGCTGCAATCGCCAATGAACTAACTACTGGGACCCAGTACTTTCCCAAACACTACCGAAACCTTGGGCCCATCTGATATGTCTCCTCATGGGAAACATAAAATACAGAACTTAGGAAAATATAAGAGGAATCATGAAAAAAGGCACCCGATCAGACACAGAAGAAACACGTAGCAGTAAAACACACACACGATACCTACCCACAGGACTCTTGGTCCCACATATACACAGATGGCTCTGCTACAAATGCCACCAGAAATGGAGGGGGAGGTGTGTTCTTGAGGCTGAATAATCAGGACGAGATCACCAAGTCAATAGCTACTAGGAAATTCTCAAACAACTTTAAAGCAGCAACTGAGGCCCTCAGAGATGCTGCAAAACTGGCTGACAACTCAACATAAAAATAACATGCACAACAAATTGGTGATACTGACTGATGCACTTTCAGAAATATCAGCTCTTAAAAGCCCCAAGAACAATGAACTGGATGACTTGAGAACAACCCTGGACCAACTATGCAATAACTTCCAGAGAGTAGTCATTCAGTGGATACCATCACACTGTAATATACACGGGAACAAATTTGATAAAGAGGGAAGGAGATTACCACAAGAGAACCATCCGCTCAGTTATGATGAAGCCAAATCCATCCTCAAGGGTCAGTTCCATGAAAAATGGAAACCAGAACACCCAAAGCATAACGAGAGGACGGATACCACCAACTATCAAGGAGGGATCAAGTCATCATACTTCTCCTACGCACTGGCCACAATAGAATGAGAAATCACATGTTCACCAAATTCAAAATAGGTACAACCAGCCTATGCCACTGTACACTGGACAGTATGACTACAAAACATGTTCTACAGGATAGCCCCCAGTACACAGACCTGATAAGAGCAATGTGGTCCACATCCACCTCCCTGGAAGAGAAACTATATGGGGCAATCGAATCGCTTAAACAGACAGCTGCCTTCATGAGAGAGTCTGGAATCCTACTCTGATTGAGTCTTGATCGCAGAGAGAGAGAGAGAGAGAGAGAGAGAGAGACCAGCTCCTGCAAACAAAGAGGGAAATCCAAGAATCACCCAAAGTGTATGACGTCTACAGCTAAACATTCTATAGACGGCTGACGTTATTTTACCCACAACCGCCGCTGCTCGTAAAGCTGATAACGTCATAAACTTTGGGTTATTCCTTACCGCCCGCGGGCATTAATAATGCTATAATTGGATGTAGTCTGTCAAACGAAGTAATTGGCAATAACTGTACCAATTATACTTATCGGGCACTACCGCCTGATAAAATGTCACCTAATAATTTGAGTTACAATTTGTCGTCTACTCTTTGACTTGCCAAAACCCTTGCATTCCCAATTTATAAGCTATTTAAATCATACACAAATGTTGCTTGATTCTACCACTTTGGTTCATGTCTCCAGCAGTCCGGGCTCTTTCTATTACTCTGTGCGCCATTACCACTGACAATCACCTGAAAGTTTGATTGTCCCAGATGATTCACATTTCACTTCCGTCGGTCCAATATTGGCACTTCAATTCAAAATAATGGTAGCACGTCTATGGCATGACGCAATACCTCGACCTCCCATCCCTTCAGGTATGACACGACACCGCATGGTAAGCGAAGGCATCAGTGGCGTACCTCTGAAACATTTTGGTAGGGAAACAACACATTCTACGAATAATTAAGTTCCTTATTCAAAACTGTTACATTTACACTGTCCAAGGAACTGACACTACTGATATGACACCACTATTGTCCAACAAGGAAATAACTCTGGAGGCAAAACGAGCACTATACAATACAATCTTCATCCCAACGTTGTGCTACCAATGCCAGACCTGGACTCTAGATGCAAGAACAATAAGAATAATAACCTCTACAGAGATGAAATGTGTTAGACGAATGACAGGAAACAGTCTGAGAGATAAGATCAGAAATGAAGAACTGAGAAAAAGCTAGGAATAGCTCCCGTCATTGAATATATAAAGAAACAAATAAAATGGTTTGGACACGTGACAAGGCAAAGTAATCAAAAGACAACACAAAGAGCCTTTAATAAACGTTGCGAGAACACAGACTCAGGGGGTCGACCACGAAAAAGATGGATCGATGGAATATTAGAAACACTAAGAAACAAACCAGTAGCAGAGGCGAAGAGAAGAGCAAAATACCGCAAATTATACCTCCCCTCGACGCTGAAAGGCAAATGAGGAAGGAAAGAAGAAGAAGATAAGGAAACAGGTAACACACACACAACTCTCACATCCTGCTAACCACCTCCAGATTTGCACAAACGGCTTTCTAATGGCGTAGTTATACAAACGAAAAGTCTATTTTCCATCGAATAAAGTAGTACCTAAAGATTGAATGCGATCGATGTAATTGAAACTTTTAGCACAAACTTCTGGAAAGTATTTTATGTTGAAGGGGGCCGCGATAGCTCAGTGGTTAGTGAACTGGACTACAAAGGACAAGAGGTAGGGTTCGATCCCAACCGACGGCTTCCGGGTTCACCCAGCCTTAAATGGGTACCGGATTTTTATTTCTGGGAAAGTAAAGCAGCACGGGCGTAATACCGACCACATTACCCCAAAAAATCATGTGCTGAAGATCTATAAAATATATGGTCACTAACACCATATTTCCCTATACGCCACTTGGCGTGACGGGGGTACTTTACTTTTACTTTTGTTGAAGCAATCCTCATGTCACGTGATCGATGTGTGCAAAATTCTCACTAACTATAATATGAAGGATTTCGAACTGAAATCTATCTTGTCCATAGGCTGACGCCTTACCTCTAGACCAGCCAGCCTCCCAGACTAATTTGAATTTGAAAGAAAATATTTGTAAAAGTACGAACTTGAATTTTGTTTTTGGAGAAACCGAGAATATCATCAAAATACCAGGAATATAATCAAAATACCAGGAATATGATCAGAATACCAGGAATATGATCAAAATACCAGGAATATGATCAAAATACCAGGAATATAATCAAAATACCAGGAGTACCATCAAAATACCAGGAATATAATAAAAATACCAGGAATATGATCAAAATACCAGGAATATGATCAAAATACCAGGAATATCATCAAAATACCAGGAATATAATCAAAATACCAGGAATATAATCAAAATACCAGGAATATAATCAAAATACCAGGAATATGATCAAAATACCAGGAATATGATCAAAATACCAGGAATATGATCAAAATACCAGGAATATGATCAAAATACCAGGAATATGATCAAAATATCAGGAATATCATCAAAATACCAGGAATATCATCAAAATACCAGGAATATCTTCAAAATACCAGGAATATCATCAAAATTATAAGGAAAAGACAATCAACATTTATTGGGCATGTGATGCGGAAAGAAGGTATTGAGAATAATATAACAGTAGGCAGAAAGAATGGAAAGAAAAGTAGAGGAAAACGAAGAGAAGAAATATTGAACACCTTATCTAAATGGTAGATAAAAGATCACCGACTGAAATTGGGACATGAGAGGGGTCGAGAGATGTGGGGGGAGATGATGGCCTCCGCCAACCGGCATGGCACATGATGAAGTATGATGAATGGTGGATGAGGATGATGATGCGGATGATGAGGATGATGAGGAGGATGATGATAAAAATGATGAGGAGGATGAGGATAAAAATGATGAGGAGAATGAGGGTGATGAGGAGGTTGATGATGAGGATGAGGAGGAAGTGGATGATGATAAAAATGAAGAGGAGGATGAGGGTGATGATGAGGTTGATGATGAGGATGAGGAGGAAGTGGATGATGAGGGTGATGATGTTGATGATGAGGTTGATGATGAGGATGAGGAGGAAGTGGATGATGAGGGTGATGATGAGGTGATGATGAGGATGAGGAGGAAGTGGATGATGAGGGTGATGATGAGGTTGATGATGAGGTTGATGATGAGGATGAGGAGGAGAATGATGATAAAAATGATGAGGAGGGTGAGGAGGATGAGGGTGATGATGAGGTTGATGATGAGGATGAGGAGGAGAATGATGATAAAAATGATGAGGAGGGTGAGGAGGATGAGGGTGATGATGAGGTTGATGATGAGGTTGATGATGAGGATGAGGAGGAAGTGGATGATGAGGTTGAGGTTGATGATGAGGTTGATGATGAGGTTGATGATGAGGTTGATGATGAGGATGAGGAGGAGAATGATGATAAAAATGATGAGGAGGGTGAGGAGGATGAGGGTGATGATGAGGTTGATGATGAGTGATGAGGATGAAGTTGATGAAAAACTTCATGAACTCTGACAATTTCATTTTTGTAAATGCGAAACAGGAAAATCCTATCATGAATTTAAAAAAATGTTTCAAATATCAAGAGTGACCCTACTATAACCCACATTTCACCCCATGGTCCCCTACCGGTACCAACATCTTAGGAACCGCTGTTATTTCTTATTATATTTCTGGTTTCATTTGATTTTTTTGATAATTTGAAGACAAAATTTCAGAAACCACATTTTTTTTAGAGTGAGCAGATTATGTCTAATGAGGGAATCGTTACTACAGATTCAGATGCAGATAAGCAGCAGAAAACATATAGCCACGATAGACAGACATGACAAGATACAAGACAGGTACTAACAGTTGCTGTCTGTCACTGGCGGTTCCATAATTCAACGAGAGTCTGTCAATTTAAATCAGCGAAATGGCTTTAATACGAAGTAGGTCAGATAAGCCAGGTCATAATGGGTTTTCTGCTTGTGATAGTGAACTAGGATAAATGTCTTGTGAAATTTTTCTGTCTTAAAAAATGATATCTGTAGTTTGTGTATTCTATTTGTGATAGTGAACTAAGATAAATGTCTGGTGAAGTTTTTCTGTCTTAGAATATTGTCTGTGTTTGTGTATTCTATTTGTGATAGGGACCTGGGATAAATGTCTTGTGAAGTTTGTCTGTCTTAGAATATTGTCTGTGTTTGTGTTTTCTATTTGATAGTGAACTAAGATAAATGTCTTGTGAGGTTTGTCTGTCTTAAAATATTGTCTGTGTTTGTGTTTTCTATTTGTGATAGGGACCTGGGATAAATGTCTTGTGAAGTTTTTCTGTCTTAAAATATTGTCTGTGTTTGTGTTTTCTATTTGTGATAGGGACCTGGGATAAATGTCTTGTGAAGTTTGTCTGTCTTAGAATATTGTCTGTGTTTGTGTTTTCTATTTGTGATAGTGAACTAAGATAAATGTCTTGTGAAGTTTTTCTGTCTTAAAATATTGTCTGTGTCTGTGTTTGTGTTTTCTATTTGTGATAGGGACCTGGGATAAATGTCTTATGAAGTTTTTCTGTCTTAGTAAAGTGTCTTTTTGGTGGGTCACCATAGTGTGCCTTACTAAATGGCTTTGGCGATAATGTCAGTCCACATTTTTCTGTCCAGAGTGCATCATATCAGTTCTGTTGTTGACTGTTTTCCATGCCATGACACCAAACTATCCAGTATCTTCTCTCTTTGTCGTCCGCGATCTCTCTTTCCTTTCATTTTTCCAGTTGTAACCAAGTACTAAGACTAACATGGACGAGTAACATCAAAAGATGGACAACTCAATCTATGACAACCTGCACCATCAAAGCAAGAAACAGAGTGGAATGGCGTTCCATGGTAGCCAACCTACGCTGCGGAGACGGCACCCGATGATGATGAACCAAGTAATCCAACTTTCCTCTTTTCACATCCATGATGTGCACGAAAAAATGTTGATTGTTTCTTTCTGATGTTTTTTTAAGATCTTTCTTTTTGTTTTGGCCTCTTTCATAATTCCCTCGTTGGTGTTTTTAGCTGTACAGAGAGCTCTCAAAATTCTTCTGAGAAACCCCATCTATGTGGCCTATAATCGTCTTCTCATTTATTTGTCTACTATCCATGATTCGCTTCCATGTGACATAAATGGCTCTATATAGCACCGATGAACTCTCTTTTTCACTTCTGAAACATAGACTTGTATAACATCTTTTTCACTTCTAAGACATAGACTTGTATAAGATCGTTTTCACTTCTGAAATGTTACTCAACTATTCTTCTGTACTGCAGTACAGAAAGTAAAAAAGAAAAAAAAGTAAAGAGCCCCCGTCACGCCAAGTGGCATATAAGGAACATGGTGTTAGTGACCATAAATTTTACACACCTCTGGCACATGATTTTTGGGGTAATGTGGTCGGTATTACACCCAAGCCGCTCTACTTTCCCACACAAAAAAAAATCCGGTACCCATTTAAAGCTGGGTGAACCCGGAAGCCGTCGGTTGGGATCGAACACTACCCCTTGTCCTTTGCAGTCCAGTTCACTAACCACTGAGCTATCGCGGCTCCCAGTACAGAAAGTAGTCCAGATAATTTACATTTTTATGATGACAGTCATTTTCCTTTTCGCCCCACGTCCGTCACTTTTAGGGAGAACGCGTGACGTTGTCTTGAACCATGTTATCAAATGCAGGCAGATAATGCTAGGCAGAGTGAATATCCCAACAGTGGAGGCTTTGATATAACCGTATAGAAGATCTCTCTCTCTCTCTCTCTCTCTCTCTCTCTATCTATCTATCTGCGATCAAGACTCGATCAGAGTAGGATTCCGGACTCTCTCATGAAGTCAACTTCAAAAATATTCAGTAGAATCTTATACAAGTGTGGAAGATAACTTCCTATATATGTGGATATCACACTGGACTCTCTTTCTCTCTCTATCTCTATCTCTCTCTGTCTCTCTCTATCTCTTTCTATCTCTGTCTCTCTCTATCTCTGTCTCTCTTTATCTCTGTCTCTCTCTATCTCTGTCTCTCTCTATCTCTGTCTCTCTTTATCTCTGTCTCTCTCTATCTCTCTTTATCTCTGTCTCTCTCTATCTTTTTCTATCTCTGTCTCTCTTTATCTCTGTCTCTCTCTATCTCTGTCTCTCTTTATCTGTCTCTATTTATCTCTGTCTCTATTTATCTGTCTCTCTATCTCTGTCTCTCTTTATTTCTGTCTCTCTTTATTTCTGTCTCTCTATATCCCTGTCTTTCTCTATTTCTTTCCTTCTCTATCCCTGTCTCTCTCTGTCCCTCCCTATCTCTGTCTTTGTTTATCTCTGTCTCTCTCTATCTCTGTCTCTCTCTATCTATGTCTCTCTCTATCTCTTTCTATCTCTGTCTCTCTCTATCTCTTTCTCTCTCTATCCCTGCCTCTCTCTATCTCTGTCTCTCCTTATCTCTGTCTCTCGCAAGCTCTGTCTCTCTCTATCTTTTTCTCTCTCTCTATCTCTTTCTCTCTCTATCTCTGTCTCTCTCTATCTCTTTTTCTCTCTATCTCTGTCTCTCTCTATCTCTGTCACTCTCTCATCTACATTCTTCACTTGACATCATCATCATCATCGTCGTCGTCGTCGTCGTCATCATCATCATCATCGATTGGCATCGATAGTTGACTATAGTAGGCTCCGTCAGTCATAGTTGACCCTAGGTGCTCCGACAATCATAGGTGACCATAGTAGGATCCGTAAGTCATAGTTGACCATAGGGGCTCCGTCAGTCATAGGTGACCATAGTAGGATCCGTCAGTCATAGGTGACCTAATAGGCTCCGTCAGTCATACGTGACTATAGTAGGCTCCGTCAGTCATAGTTGACAATAGTAGGCTCCGTCAGTCATACGTGACTATAGTAGGCTCCGTCAGTCTTTGTTGACTATAGTAGGCTCCGTCAGTCATACGTGACTATAGTAGGCTCCGTCAGTCATAGTTGACTATAGTAGGCTCCGTCAGTTTTAGTTTGCTATAGTAGGCTCCGTCAGTCATAGTTGACTATAGTAGGCTCCGTCAGTCATAGTTGACTATAGTAGGCTCCATCAGTCTTAGTTTGCTATAGTAGGCTCCGTCAGTCATAGTTGACTATAGTAGGCTCCATCAGTCTTAGTTTGCTATAGTAGGCTCCGTCAGTCATAGTTGACTATAGTAGGCTCCGTCAGTCATAGTTGACTATAGTAGGCTCCATCAGTCTTAGTTTGCTATAGTAGGCTCCGTCAGTCATAGTTGACTGTAGTAGGCTCCATCAGTCTTAGTTTGCTATAGTAGGCTCCGTCAGTCATAGTTGACTATAGTAGGCTCCATCAGTCTTAGTTTGCTATAGTAGGCTCCGTCAGTCATAGTTGACTATAGTAGGCTGCGTCAGTCATAGTTGACAATAGTAGGCTCCGTCAGTCATACGTGACTATAGTAGGCTCCGTCAGTCTTTGTTGACTATAGCAGGCTCCGTCAGTCATACGTGACTATAGTAGGCTCCGTCAGTCATAGTTGACTATAGTAGGCTCCGTCAGTCTTAGTTTGCTATAGTAGGCTCCGTCAGTCATAGTTGACTATAGTAGGCTCCGACAGTCATAGTTGACTATAGTAGGCTCCGTCAGTCATAGTTGACTATAGTAGGCTCCGTCAGTCATAGTTGACTATAGTAGGCTCCGTCAGTCTTAGTTTGCTATAGTAGGCTCCGTCAGTCATAGATGACTATAGTAGGCTGCGTCAGTCATAGTTGACTATAGTAGGCTCCGTCAGTCATAGTTGACTATAGTAGGCTCCGTCAGTCATAGTTGACTATAGTAGGCTCCGTCAGTCATAGTTGACTATAGTAGGCTCTTTCAGTCATAGTTGACTATAGTAGGCTCCGTCAGTCTTAGTTTGCTATAGTAGGCTCCGTCAGTCTTAGTTTGCTATAGTAGGCTCCGTCAGTCATAGTTGACTATAGTAGGCTCCGTCAGTCTTAGTTTGCTATAGTAGGCTCCGTCAGTCTTAGTTTGCTATAGTAGGCTCCGTCAGTCATAGTTGACTATAGTAGGCTCCGTCAGTCATAATTGACTATAGTAGGCTCCGTCAGTCTTAGTTTGCTATAGTAGGCTCCGTCAGTCTTAGTTTGCTATAGTAGGCTCCATCAGTCATAGTTGACTATAGTAGGCTCCGTCAGTCATAGTTTGCTATAGTAGGCTCCGTCAGTCATAGTTGACTATAGTAGGCTCCTTCAATCATTGTTTACTATAGTAGGCTCCGTCAGTCATAGTTGACTATAGTAGGCTCCGTCAGTCATAGTTGACTATAGTAGGCTCCGTCAGTCATAGTTAACTATAGTAGCCTCCGGCAGTCATAGTTAACTATAGTAGCCTCCGTTAGTAATAGTTGACTATATTAAGCTACGTCAGTCATAGTTGACTATTGTAGCCCCCGTCAGTCATAGTTGACTATTGTAGCCCCGTCAGATATATTTGACTATAGTAGCCTCCGTTAGTCATTGTTGACTATAGTTGCCTCCGTTAGTCATTATTGACTGTATTAACTTCCGTCAGTCATAGTTGACTATTGTAGCACGCGTCAGTCATAGTTGACTATAGTAGCCTCCGTTAGTCATTGTTGACTATAGTAGCCTCCGTTAGTCATTATTGACTGTATTAACTTCCGTCAGTCATAGTTGACTATTGTAGCACGCGTCAGTCATAGTTGACTATAGTAGCCTCCGTCAGTCATAGTTGACTATAGTAGCCTCCGTCAGTCATAGTTGACTATTGTAGCACCAGTCAGTCATAGTTTCACTATATTAGCCTCCGTTAGTCTTTGTTAACTATAGTAACTCCGTCATTCACAGTATACTATAGTAACCTCCCTCAGTCATAGCTGACTTTAGTAACCTCCGTCAGTCATAGCTGACTATAGTAGGCTTCGTCAGTCATAGTTGACTATAGTAGCCTCCGTTAGTCATTATTGACTGTATTAACTTCCGTCAGTCATAGTTGACTATTGTAGCACGCGTCAGTCATAGTTGACTACAGTAGCCTCCGTCAGTCATAGTTGACTATTGTAGCAACAGTCAGTCATAGTTTCACTATATTAGCCTCCGTTAGTCTTTGTTAACTATAGTAACTCCGTCATTCACAGTATACTATAGTAACCTCCGTCAGTCATAGCTGACTTTAGTAACCTCCGTCAGTCATAGCTGACTATAGTAGGCTTCGTCAGTCATAGTTGACTATAGTAGCCTCCGTTAGTTTTTGTTGACTATAGTAACCTCCGTCAGTCATAGCTGACTATTGTAGCACCAGTCAGTCATAGTTTCACTATACTAACCTCCGTTAGTCTTTGTTAACTATAGTAACTCCGTCATTCACAGTATACTATAGTAACCTCCGTCAGTCATAGCTGACTATAGTAATCTCCGTCAGTCATAGCTGACTATAGTAACCTCCGTCAGTCATAGCTGACTATCCATTAGTCATTTGAATATTTGTCGCTGCCCTTCTAGACAATGTGTTTGAAATAATATCTGGAGACATCTATACTTGTACAAGTTCTGAAGGCTCCTTACTTTGTTGTAGAAGAAATAAATTCCTGAATCTTAAATGCATCTTCAACATTTGGTAAACTTAATGAGACAGTATGAAAATTAAAACAGCAAAAACAGAGGCTATGAGAATAAGCAAATTGGAGACACCCATTAAACATTAAGATCAAAGATGAAGAAATAAAACAAGTAGAGGAATTCAAGTATTTAGGCACAATGTTCACAGAAGATGGAAAACTAGACAGAGGAATTGACATGAGAGTACAAAAAGCAAATGCTGTCACATACCAGCTTTCACCATTGCTAAGACATCCAAACATTTCTATGCCAGCTAAACAAGAAATGATAAATAGCATTTTCATACCAACTTTGTGCTATGAAAGTCAAACATGGACCCTTTCTAAATCACATTTAAGAAAGATCAATACATGTGAGATGCGATGCTTGAGAAAAGTAACAAACAACACAAGAATAGATAGAATACCAAATGAAACCATAAGAAAAATGGTAGGAACAAAACCCTGCCAATAATATATAGAACAACAACAACTTAAATGGTTTGGTCAACTGGTCAGAATGAATCCTTATCAATCACCATCAAGGGCGTTCTTCTCGAGAATGCATGGAAAAAGACCAAGATGAAGACCCAGAAGAAGATGGATAGATGCAGTGACAGAGACATGTAACAACAAAGGAAAATCACTAATTCAGACAGTTCGAGCTGCTCAAGAACGACAAATGATATAAACCACGACACCTTTTAGGTATCAGTGAAAGAGAAAAGAAGAAGGTGGATAGATGCAGTGATAGAGACATGTAACAACAAAGGAAAATCACTAATTCAGACAGTTCGAGCAGCTCAAGAACGACAAATGATATAAACCACGACACCCTTTAGGTATCAGTGAAAAGAGAAAAGAAGAAGATGGATAGATGCAGTGACAGAGACATGTAACAACAAAGGAAAATCACTAATTCAGACAGTTCGAGCAGCTCAAGAACGACAAATGATATAAACCACGACACCTTTTAGGTATCAGTGAAAAGAGAAAAGAAGAAGATGGATAGATGCAGTGACAGAGACATGTAACAACAAAGGAAAATCACTAATTCAGACAGTTCGAGCAGCTCAAGAACGACAAATGATATAAACCACGACACCTTTTAGGTATCAGTGAAAAGAGAAAAGAAGAAGATGGATAGATGCAGTGACAGAGACATGTAACAACAAAGGAAAATCACTAATTCAGACAGTTCGAGCAGCTCAAGAACGACAAATGATATAAACCACGACACCTTTTAGGTATCAGTGAAAAGAGAAAAGAAGAAGATGGATAGATGCAGTGACAGAGACATGTAACAACAAAGGAAAATCACTAATTCAGACAGTTCGAGCAGCACAAGAACGACAAATGATATAAACCACGACACCTTTTAGGTGTCAGTGAGAAGTGAAAAGTAGAAGATGAATAAGACAGTGTGGGCCAATACCAAATTAACACTCAGAAATAAAATTCAAATTTACCAAAGTTGTGTGCTTAGTACACTTCTATACGGATCAGAAACTTGGACTACCTATGCAGGGCAGGAGTAAAGGTTAAACAGCTTTCATGTGCGTGCCTGCGAAAGATTATGAACATAAGATGGCAGGACAAAGTAAGCAACTCTGTCTTACAATGAGCCAAACTCCCATCTATCAAGACAGCACCTAGGAGTTGGAGACTAAGGTGGCTGGGTCGTGTAAGAAGATTGGCAAACAATCGTATTCCCAAATAAATATTGTATGGAGAACTTAAGGACGGAAAGAGACCAAAGGGCATACCAGTGCTGAGATATAAGGATGTTTGCAGGACTTACTTGAGGGAATTCTCTATCAGTGAAAGAAGCTGGGAAAATCTGGCTGCAGATCGTAGCACACGGAGAACACAAATAACTATCACAGCAAATTTCGAGGCAGTGCTGATATCAAATTCAGAAATGAAAGGACGCAGGAGAAAGGAGGCCAGACACCGCAAATATATCTTGTTCATTCTGTGGTCAGATCTTTCTATCCAATATTGACAGCTTTAGCCACGAGAGTAGTTTTTCAGTAAAAACAAAATCCACCATAAGACACTAATATTTTACCAAACTACTGACTTATCATGATTGCTTGCTACCAACTGTCTGTCAAGATGCCAAAGGCCATATATAAATCAGAGTTTTGGGCGTCCCCTAGTCCTCTTGCCATCTGCTAGTTGTCCATAAAGTATATCTTTTGGTATACGGCAATCTTTCATACAGTGTTAGTGGCCAACCCAGCGTAACTTACATTGTTTGAGCATCATGTAGATGTTCGGTTGGCATGTGCGAGTAGGACCTCCGCCTTTCTCACTTTGTCCTTCCAGGTGAAACTAAGAACATGAGGGGGCCTCGGTAGCCGAGTTGGGAAACCACCCGACTGGACTACTGACGTTCAGACAACCCGACTGGACTACTGACGTTCAGACAACCCGACTGGACTACTGACGTTCAGACAACCCGACTGGACTACTGACGTTCAGACAACCCGACTGGACTACTGACGTTCAGACAACCCGACTGGACTACTGACGTTCAGACAACCCGACTGGACTACTGACGTTCAGACAACCCGACTGGACTACTGACGTTCAGACAACCCGACTGGACTACTGACGTTCAGACAACCCGACTGGACTACTGACGTTCAGACAACCCGACTGGACTACTGACGTTCAGACAACCCGACTGGACTACTGACGTTCAGACAACCCGACTGGACTACCGACGTTCAGACAACCCGACTGGACTACTGACGTTCAGACAACCCGACTGGACTACTGACGTTCAGACAACCCGACTGGACTACTGACGTTCAGACAACCCGACTAGACTACTGACGTTCAGACAACCCGACTGGACTACTGACGTTCAGACAACCCGACTGGACTACTGACGTTCAGACAACCCGACTGGACTACTGACGTTCAGACAACCCGTGTTCGATTCCCGCTGAAAGAAGTGTGAGTTGTACTCGTGGTTGAAAAAAAAATACACCCACGGTCGACCCAGCCTTTGGCAGAAATGGGTACCAGGGCACTACCCTGGGAAGGTGAGGAATGTCGCCTCGCATCTGAGTTTCGATGCTTGAGGCGACACTATACAAAAATCTCCGAACATTTCTGGATAGCTGGTCGAGCACATATGGGTGTAAACTCGCGTGCTAAGACGCCGGTTCAAGTCTCGTACTTTACTTTACTTTACTAAGAACATGGCGCTAATCGCATGTGGACTCCATTTAGCCTTCTCTCTTGCTTTGCAAAAGTTATCTACGATTGGCTGCCATACAAAAGGATACTGATTATGCTATTGTTGTATACTGCATCTTTTATTTTAATTGTTAGTTTTCTGTTTTGCCTAACGCGCCTAGAAAGGCGCCAAAAGTGGTAACAGCTTTATCGATACGAGTGTCAATTTTCGTTTGAAAATATAGTTTGATAAGTTTCGTATTTTCTTCAAAATGGCCTAGTACCTACAAAACTGAGAACCCTTCTCCTTTGCTCATCTTTCATCCACTGTTTAGAATTGACTGACACCTCATCTGTATTAATGCGCGCATCTACAAAAATAACCTTGTTACACAGCCTCGTCTCAACGTCCGCATGAAAAGAACTTCTTTTGAAAGATTGATTGAAGTCATAAATGGGCCACGTCTACAGATCCTGACGGTTACAGAAGTCATAGGATTACCGTTTTGTCATTGTGAACAGTCATATATGGATGATTTCATTTGCGATGAAATTGATTTTCTGACAAAATACATCCAAGTTTGGAAAGTGAGAGGTCTGCTACGTTCTGATACCGTTTTTGCATGTACAAGTTTCAACTTTCATGTCATTGACTATGGACTGCAAATGAGATTTGTGACCACATTTGACATCCACTTGACATATATGTAGCATTAATGGATATAAAGAAAGGACATTTATGACAATATATGATGTAGAAGAGACATTTGCGGCTACTTTGTATATATATATATATATATATATATATATATATATATATACAACAATGCAAGAGGTTACTAATGATATGTTGACGACATTAGAAGCATGTCAAATATAGAGCCAATCTTTGAAGTATATTAAATATGAAGACAATGTTTGAAGTATATGAAATATGAAGACAATTTTTGAAGGATATGAAATATGAAGACAATGTTTAAAGTATATGAAATATGAAGACAATGTTTATAGTATATGAAATATGAAGACAATGTTTATAGTATATGAAATATAGAGATATTGTTTACTGTATTTGAAATATAGGGACAATATTTGAAGTACATGAAATATGAAGACAATTTTTGAAGTATATGAAATATGAAGACAATTTTTGAAGCATATGAAATATGAAGACAATATTTGAAGTACATGAAATATGAAGACAATGTTTAAAGTATATGAAATATAGGGACGTTTGACGCATATGAATTATACAGAGAAATTTAAAGTATATGAAATATAGGGACGTTTGACGCATATGAATTATACAGAGACATTTAAAGTATATGAAATATAGGGACGTTTGACGCATATGAATTATGCAGAGACATTTAAAGAATATGAAATATAGGGACGTTTGACGCATATGAATTATACAGAGACATTTAAAGAATATGAAATATGGATAAAGGTCAAGGTAAAGGTAAAGGTAAAGTACGAGACTTGAACCGGCGTCTTAGCACGCGAGTTTACACCCATATGTGCTCGGCCGCCTATCCAGAAATGTTCGGAGATTTCTGTATAGTGTCGCCTCAAGTATCGAAACTCAGATGCGAGGCGACATTCCTCACCTTCCCAGGGTAATACCCTGGTACCCATTTCTGCCAACGGCTGGGTTGACCGTGGGGGTATTTTTTTTTCCAACCACGAGTAGAATTCACACTGCTCCCAGCGGCAATCGAACACGGGTTGTCCGAACGTCGGTAGTCCAGGTAGTTTTCCCAACTCGGCTACCGAGAAATATGGATCATCATCATCAAGTACCGGGCCTAGTGGCGTAGGTGATCATGTCTTTCCACAACATTCGATCTCGGCAACTATTTATCATTTCTGTTGTTGACCTTCTGCCAAGCCATTCTCTTAAGCTGTCTGTTATTTTTTTCTCTTTGCTTCCCTCTATCTCTTCGTCCCTCAATTTTTTCAGTTGTTACAATATATTCCAGTTGTTTTCTTCTCATTACATGGCCAAAAAATGATGATTGTCTCTTCCTAACATTGGAAATTAGCTCTCTTTTTGCGTTGACCTTTCTCAGAACTTCTTCATTACTCTTCATAGCTGTCCATGGTATTCTCAACATTCTTCTGTAAAACCACATTTCTACAGACTCCAGTGATTTTCTTGTCTGTTGTCCTATTGTCCATGATTCGCATCCGTATGTTAAGACTGGCTCTACGTAACATTTAAGAACTCTTTTTCTGGAATGGATACTATAGTTTAATGTAGCACATATGTGAGTATGCAGCTACATTTACAACATTTCTTTATATCATCGCAACATTCAGATAATCGGGATTTCTTTTAATGAAAGCGACATTTGCAATTCACATTTTTCTTAATTATTAACACGTTTGAGTAACGTGGACAGCACTAAACCAGATCGCCTTTCTTTACCCCCAAAAATCGCCGGTATCATATGAGCCTGATAGACGTAAAAGCCACTCGGTGGAGGGAACAAACGCCACCTTATACCGACAGTAAACTAGCTCGGTACTACTGCCCCACCGCATATGCCTAGACCTGAGTAAATCGAAGGTAAATGTCGAATACATGGAGTGGTGTAACGAATTAGATAAATGTCGATTGCATTGAGAGGTGTAACGAATTAGATAAATGTCGAATACATGGAGAGATGCAACGAATTAGATAATATAGAAGTAAATCTGAAGGCTGAAAATGAAACTTCAAAATACCATTATTTCCGTGACGTGATCAACTACATAAGCTCATAGATAGCTGGCGTAATTCTACTCCCAACCGTCCTTGGTCGCAAAGTCAAAACGTTACGCTCGTTCGGGGTTTTTCAGGGAAGTTTCTATGGTACTCAGTCTTACGTCCATATGTAGCGATGGTTAACATATTATGTGACTGAAATAAATGGAGAGAAATCATCTCACAGCACGGAGGCGAACGCGCGCCTCGCAGCACCAGAGCTGGAAGTTGTCAGTGACCCACAGCTGATAGCTTGCGCCAGGATCGGTGAACTTGAACCATCCAGACCCTGTTCGACCTCTCCGCGGTGCCTCTAGTAACAGATTAACCTGTCTAGTATGGCCAAGCGAGTAGGGATCGAAGAGGGAAGAAAACCCGGTACTCAAAAATGTCGTGCTGAAGTCGGATGTGTTGGGCCGAAAGGCGCAAACATCACGGTTATACTGCAAACCACAACACAACGCAGATACGCCCACTTAACGTTCTTTAAAGGGCGGATGATGAAGAGGTGTACTCCTTTAGTCATCGGGCAAACGCAAGCAAGCATCTCACAGCACAGTTGTTTAGACAGACAAGTCATGTGACTATGGCATAGTGATGTCAAATGTTTCGCATATTTAATTAAAAAATACATATGGTAACCTTTGTCCACGTTCCTGGACAAGCGGGAGTACGGGGAAATGAAAGAGCGGACAGGTTGGCTAGCTGCGCTGTCGTTGAAGATGGTCAACCGATGGATCGGGCGGACATCATCAATGCCCTCCGAGATGTGAGAAGGGCACATGACTTCGACAAACCATGAGTCCACGTCACTCCTTCAAATGAAAGAGATGGGAGTTAAGATGGGCACAACCAGAAACGAGAAACTTAGTGGCCGTGTAAGAAGACTAATCAACCAACATAGAACTGGAGTCGTCAGCCGCTGGACACTGCGGGAATTGCTGAGGAGGGGATCTGAGCAGCTATGGACATGTTCGGAGTGCAATGATGATGACCCGCAAATAACTCAATAATAATAACTCAATTAAACATGATTATGTCATTTTAATGTTAAAAAGGAGACACTGTTGCCGAATCGATAACTTGTTGGGCTACAAACCAGGATAAAGCGGGTTCGAATCCCGCTATGGCCTACCGAATTTTTCGTAAAGTGAAAGAAAAACTCAACCCTAACACTTCGTGGCGACTGCACTAGTCAAGCGGCCTTTATTTTCCGGTCCCGTAAAGTGCTATCGGCGGACGCAAGAAATGGAGGAAATCATGTCATTCTTCCTCTTTTTGCCTTCTTCATTTGTCTTTCAGCGTCGAAGGGAGATATAATTTGCGGTCTTTTGCTCCTTTGTTGGCCTCTGCTGCTGTTATGTTTCCTAGTGTTTCTATTATTCTACCAATCCATCTTTTTCTTGGTCGGCCCTTGGGTCTGGCGTTCTCGGAACGTTTACTGAAGGCTCGTTGTGTTGTGTTTTGATCGTTCCTCGGTTACACGTATCCAAACCATTTTATCTGTTGTTTCTTTATATATTCTATGGTGGAGATTATTTCTAGCTTTTATATCATTTCTTCGTTTCTGATCTTATCTCTCAGACTGTTTCCTTTCATTCGTCTAACACATTTAATCTCAGTAGAGTTTATTTTTCTTATTGTTCTTGCATCTAGGGTCCAGGTCTGACATTGGTAGCACAACTTTGGGATGAAGATTGTATTGTAGAGTGCCCGTTTTGCCTCTAGAGTTATTTCCTTGTTGGACAATAGTGGTGATAGCTGTCCGATGATTTGACAAACTTTGTTGCATCTTGAGTCTATTTCTGCTGTTTATGAATTGTCGTTTATCACTAGACTTTCTAGGTATTCCTCTACTAGTTTTTATGATATAAAAACTTACATTTTTCTCTTTATGTTGAGGAAAATATGTCCAGACACTTTTTGTCACTATTGTATTGCAGACACATTTTTGTGTGTCTTAGCCTAGAGACAGTTCTTGTCTCATTATAGAGTCACGTGTTTTAAAACACCTCAAGGTATGTTCTTTAATTACTTCATTTGAAATATAGTCCCCCTTCCCCTCCCCTCCCCATGATTACGTCCCCTTGTAACTTAAGGCGGTACATCACGTGGTTTGTATCTTTCTCTCTTTTATTTTTATTATTTTAATTATTTTTTTTTTTTGGGGGGGGGGTAAGAAATAGAACATTAAAACATTGACTTGGTAGACATGTGAAATAGAACATTAAAACATTGACTTGGTAGACATGTGAAATAGAATGGACAAAAAGACCAACCGATAATAATATGAAAGGAATGTAAACAATGCAAAACAAAATCATATGAAGGGAAAACAAATTAAAAGAAATGTATTCTTGTGGCGAGATGTTACAAACGGAGTGTTTATTTTTGTAATTGTTTGTAATTTTAATATAGCAGTGTTTGTATTTACAAACAATTATGTCATGCGGATTCAGTTGATGGGAAATTAAGTATCGGTCTCAGTGTTTCACGTTTTTTCACAATGTTGTTTGTAGGAAAAATCTTGATGTCTTTTGTATTGGAACTGTCTGTCATGTGTTTCTTGTTGTATGGCTGTGTTGAGTGTAGGAAGTTCTTGATGTCTTTTGTGTTGTAACTGTCTGTCTGTGTTAGTGTTTCATGTTGTCCAGCTGAGTTGCTTATATGAATTATCTTGATTTCTTTGTGTTATAACATCTCTCTCTCTCTCTCTCTCTCTCTCTCTCTCTCTCTCTCTCTCTGCAATCAAGACTCAATCAGAGTAGGATTCCAGACTCTCTCATGAAGTCAGCTGTCTGTTTATGCGAATCGATTGTCCCATATAGTTTCTCTTCCAGGGAGGTGGGCGTGGACCACATTGCTCTTCTCAGGTCTGTGTACTGGGGCAATCATATAGAACATGTTTTGTAGTTATGTTGTTCAGTGTACAGTGGGATAGGCTGGTTGTACCTATTTTGAATTTGGTGAACATGTGATTTCTCATTCTAATGTGGCCAGTGCGTAGGCGAAGTATGATGACTTGACCCTTGATAATTGATGGTATCCGTCCCTCTCGTTATGCTTTGGGTGTTCTCGTTTCCATTTTTCATGGAAATGACCTTTCAGGATGAATTCGGCTTCATCGTAGCTGACCAGATGGTTCTCTTGTGGTAATCCCCCTCTCTCTTTAGCTAATTTGTCTGCGCTTTCGTTCCCGTGTATATTACAGTGTGATGGTATCCACTGAATGACTACTCTCTGGAAGTTATTGCACAGTTGGTCTAGGGCTGTTCTCAAGTCATCTAGCTCACTGTTCCTGGGTTTTTTTCTTAGAGCTGTTAGGACTGACAGTGCATCAGTCAGTATCACCAATTTCTTGTGCATGCTATTTTTGTGTTGAGTAGCCAGTGGAGCATCTCTGAGGGCTCCAGTTTCTGCTTTATAGTTGTCTGAGAATTTCTCAGTAGCTATTGACTTGGTGATCTCTTCCTGGTTATTCAGCGTCAAGAACACACCTCCCCCTCCATTTCTGGTGGCATTTGTAGCAGTGACATCTGTGTATATGTGGGACCAAGAGTCCTGTGGGTAGTTATCGCTTATGTGTTTTTCTGCTACGTTTTTTCTTGCTATGTCTGATTGAGCGCCTTTTTTCATGATTCCTCTTACATCTTCCTTAAGTTCTGGTATTTTGTGTTTCCCATGAGGAAATATAACAGCCAGTCTAAATATTTCTCATTGTCTAACTGTGTTGCCTGCCTCAGCGAGTGTTTTCTTTTGGAATTCAGTTATGTCTCTGTGTTCTAACTGTCAGTTAGAGTGTTTCTCGTTATTCAGGTGTCTCAGTCAGAGTGTTTCTCCTTATCCAGCTGTCTCAGTCAGAGTGTTTCTCGTTATCTAGTTGTCTAGGGTTCGATCCCAACCGACGGCTTCCGGGTTCACCCAGCCTTAAATGGGTACCGGATTTTTTTCTGGGAACGTAAAGCAGCACGGGCGTAATACTGACCACATTACCCCAAAAATCATGTGCTGAAGGTCTGTAAAATATAGGGTCACTAACACCATATTTCCCTATACGCCACTTGGCGTGACGAGAGTACTTTACTTACACAGATGAAAGTAGCAAGATCAAGGTCAAGTACGAGACTTGAATCGGCGTCTTAGCTCGCGATTTTTCACCCATATGTGCTCGGCCGCCTATCCAGAAATGTTCGGAGACTTCTGGATAGTGTCGCTTCAAGCATTATAACTCACGATGCGATGCGGCATTCCTCACCTTCCCAGAGTACTGATTTCTGCACAGCAGCTGGGTCCACCGCGGCGCTATTTTTTTCCAACCACGAGTACAATTCACACTGCTCCCAGCGGGAATCGAACACGGGTTGTCCGAACATTGGTAGCCCTAACAGGTGGTTTTCCCAACTAGGCCACCGAGGCCCACAAGTAGCAACATGTGACATAGGAGCTACGACAACGACATTTCTCTTTGCAGATTTTCCAAAAGTACAAGGGTGAAAGTAGCAACATTGGGCATAGGAGCTACAATAATATTTCTCTTGCAGATTTTGCCTCATCTATTGATAATATGGTCAGCACTAGGTTGGGCCGTCATACTTCTCCAGAATAAATTATCTGGCACTACTTGATCTCAGATTAGATAAAACTCGATCTTGTGTCTGATTTAGGTACGAACCACATATTCATTGCGTGCACTAGTCTTTGACTTTCGGCCTTGACATTTCTCTAGGAAAAAAAAGAGCGGAGTGGTGGACTAGGGGTATGATGTCGAACTCAGGACAGTAAGGACCTGGGTTCAAACCTCACCGGAAGTAGTTGTGATTTTTCAAAACAAAGAAAAAAATTAATCCGTGGTTTCTTGATGACGTAAACCTCCCTTGTTTCCTTGGGTATTGAGATCCGATGGCTAGCACTCTCGGATAACGGCAATGAGTATAAAGCCCCGTGTGCACATGCGCACGTTAAACAACACTTTTGGCAGTTAAAATAAAAAAGTAGGTCATCAAATATGGCCGCTGCCCGAGGAATAAAAATGTCCGAAAAAAATCTACCCACACCGTGGATTCCATTCCACTACGGAGTTCGTGCACATCGGCCAGGATTCCCTTTCGATTTTCTCAAAATTCTCGAAAAAGGCTAACGGAGCACCTATAGATTCGACTGGTGTGCACTGAAGATGATCCTAACAACAATAACAATATTCCTCAAGAAGGCCTTTCACCGGAACATCGAATTTATCTGTAGTCTTACTCTTTTATACCGTAGAGCTGTCACAATATCTTTTAAAACATGTTATCACTCGGAGGCGAAGGCGCGCCTCCCAGCACCAGAGCTGGAAGTTGTCAGCGACCCACAGCTGATGGCTTGCACCAGGATCGGTGAACCAGAAAGGACCCAGACCCTGCTCCACCTCTCCGTGGTGCCTCTGGTAACAGACTAACCTCTCTAGTTTGGCCAAGCGAGTAGGGATCGAAGAGGGATAACAAACCCGGTTCTCAACCGTCGTGCTGAAGTCGGATGTGTTGGGCCGAAAGGCGCAAATATCACAGTTATACTGCAAACGACAACACAACGCAGACACACCCACTTAACGTCCTTTTAAGGGCGGATGACGAAGAGGAAATCTATAGTCTACTAGAACACTCTAGAATACTTTAGTCACCGGGCGAACGCAGCAAACAAACATTTTATCCCTCTTTCCTTATTGTGTCCCCTTTCTCCATCATCGCTACATCTCTGGTTAACGGTACACTCATCGCCGGAACCAATCATAGTAAGGAAATGAAGCCGAAATTCCATGATTACAATTTCCATATGTTGTATATTTTATATAGCTATCCACATCTCGCAAGACAATTTCCATTTACGGATGCTGTTTCGAATTCTGGTAGTACCTGACTAGTTCGTTATTATATTGTCATGAATCTAGCGGAGTCTTTGGGGCTAGACTTGCAAACAATTTGTGGTTCTCGTGTTGTACATGATCGGTGCTAATGATGTTTGAGGAGTGCATGTGTTGTGTAGGTTCTCTAGTTAATTGAAGTGTAGATCAAAATTGCGATTATGTTTAGTCTAGGACAGAGGCGGGCAACTTTTTTTTTTATTTTCTGAGGGAAACATTTGAAAACTATGAAGTCGTTGAAGGAAACATTTGAAATCTATGAAGTCGTTGAGGGAAACATCTGAAAACTATGAAGTCGTTGAGGGAAACATTTGAAAACTATGAAGTCGTCGAGGGAAACATTTGAAATCTATGAAGTCGTTGAGGGAAACATTTGAAATCTATGAAGTCGTCGAGGGAAACATTTGAAAGCAATGAAGTCGTTGAGGGAAACATCTGAAAACTATGAAGTCGTTGAGGGAAACATTTGAAAACTATGAAGTCGTTGAGGGAAACATCTGAAAAATATGAAGTCGTTGAGGGAAACATTGGAAAACTATGAAGTCGTTGAGGGAAACATTGGAAAACTATGAAGTCGTTGAGGGAAACATTGGAAAACTATGGAGTCGTTGAGGGAAACATTAGAAAACTATGAAGTCGCGAATGGAAACCTCTGAAAACCATGAAGTCGCGGATGGAAACCTCTGAAAACTATGAAGTCGTCGAGGGAAACATTTGAAATCTAAGAAGTCGCCGAGGGCCAGATACCATCACCTAATGAAGCCTCTATATAAATTACATAATTTGCTTGGTTATAGAATGGTATTTTATTTTCCTGCGTGCTTTAACTTGCTGCTGTATATTGTTAACTTTTGTCTCATTTCTTTGTCTCAGTTTCTTCGTGTTATTTCTTGCTTGTGTTTTCTACTTTTTTCTTAGAATATTTGTTTTCCTTCTCGTTTATCCAATTCGTTGTTCTATGTGATCTTATAAGCCGTTCTTGCACTGTTGGTGCTGTATCATTTTGCGATTTGCATTGCTTTGTTACAATTGATCATTTCTTGTTTTGATTTATCACTTCATTTTTATCACTATTTTATCTTATCTTATCTTATCTTATCTTATCTTATCTTATCTTATCTTATCTTATCTTATCTTATCTTATCTTATCTTTGAAACTTTATCTAATTACAATTTCACGCGCCTTATCTTATTTACCCCGCCGTTCCCCGTTTCTGAGTACCAATTTCTATTTCCTAAGGCATAATCGTAGTCTTGTATTCTGTGGGGCCATGTTTCTCAGGAGCATCATCACAGCTTCTGTCATAACCCTCGGGCTCTCCTCGTCCAGTACAGTCTTCTCGTGACGGTCGGTATCATATTGCAACATTTGAGGTTTCCAAACACTAATTTGTACAGTGTTGATTTCACCTACTTTCACTATAACGGTGCAATTTTTTTTCTTTCCCCTACGGATTTCTCCTTTTCTTTCCTTATATTTTTCCCCCCGCTTTTTTGCCCATCTCGTATTCTAATTCTTCCCTTTTCTTCCCTTCTGTTATTCATCTTCTCGTCTACGTCCTCGCCTTATGTTCACGTTATTTAATTCTTCTACTATTATTAGCACTACTCCTGCTACTTATTTTGCCTCTGTTTGTACTTTAACGTTACTAAAATTGTTCCTGCCATTACAACCACTACTACAGCTATTAGTCCTGTTCTTACTAATACCCCTACTATTACTTCTGTTTCTATTACATCCACTATTGATACTTCTACTGCTAGTACTACTACTATTTCCATTAATAAAATGAAATTTCTTCCGTCTCTTTCAAGTGAATAATCGTCATCATCATTGAGTGCCGTCTCCGCATCGAAGGTTGGCTACCGTGGAGCGCCATTCCTCTTTGTCTATTGCTTTGATAGCGCAGGTTGTCGTAGGTTGACTTGTCCATCTTTTGATGTTACCCGTCCATGTTAGTCTTGGTCTGCCTCTGCCTCTTTTACCTTGTATCGTCCCTTCCAATATTACTTTTATTAGGCTGCTGTGTCTTTTAACATGCCCCGAAAATTTCATTTGTCTTGTTCTAATTATGTTTAGTAGTTCTATTTTCATTTGTAGTTGTTTTAAAACTTCAAAGTAAATAATACAAATATTTTAAACAAATTAAAACACCTGACAATATAGGCTTACAAAACGTTATCAGGGGAGATGAACAAAATTAAACATCAGCAATACTCACTTAAATGGAAGGTAAAGCAGAGTTGCTGTACTTTTCTGACCAGTGTTTCAGTTTCAGTCTACAAGATTTCAAACTTGGAGCGTATTTTACTGTTATTGTTTCGCCAAATGAACAGCCAGTTCAACTTTTTAAACATTTTCTACACAACAACGGAACAATGTCTATTTTTAAGTCAAAAAGGCGTTTACCATATTGGCAACATCGGTAAATGTGTGTGTCCCTAATGTATTTTAACAAATCCGGGACAAAAGCTAAAAAATCGGGACAAATTCGGGACGGTAACAAATCCAGGACAACGGTTGAAAAAACAGTAAAAAATCAGGACTGTCCCGGAAAAATCGGGACGTCTGGTCACCTTAACATCCACCTCTGAAATGATTCGCTGATCTGTCCCCACGGAAGTTTCCCTCTATAATAATATTCATTTATTATTATTTGTCTCCAGCCTAAATCACTGGAAACTACTATTCGTGCTGTTTCGTCCTATAAATGTTTGTCTGCAACGCAAGTATTCAGCCCTACTCTATCCGGGAGATACTTGTCTTCATATGGAAATACAGATACATAATTTACTCCCGAGCTGTGTTCGTAACCCTATGATATAGTCATGAGTACACCCGCGTGAAAGACATTGCCAACGACAGCTATTTTTCTTTAGATAGCTGAGTGTGTTCTAGCGGTTGGTTTCTCGTGACAAGGCGCTGTACCAAGGAGTACAGGTTCGATCCTGCTTTGGGCCATCTATTGTTCTTTGTGGTTTTTTTAATGGTGTTAATTGTTTGTGATTTTTTTACCGAGTGCTGTAAACATTACTCGTCCCGTGAAATAATTCGCTGATCTCCTCGACAGTCCTGAAACCTCGACAGTTTCCCTCTATTTCAATATTCATTTATTATTTGCTGTCTCCTATGTTTACTCAAAACGACAGCTTTTGTTTTCTAAGAATTTCGCATGTTGGCCGAAACGTTACTTATCTGTTTTGTCATTTTCTTGAAAACCTGACACCATACTTTATAGGAGTATAGCACTATACTCATATCCCCCTCATATAATCATACTATATTCCCCCTCCCTCTTTTTCACCACTACCACGTGATCCCAGCTTGAAAGAAGACGATACTATACTTCACTCCTAGCGTCAATATTTCTTTCTAAAAAATATAATTTCATTTTAAAAAGACGATTTCTTGGTCAGAAAAGTCCATATATTACAACTTCACAATTTGTCCCTATATAAGGACAAATTCTTGGTCAGAAAAGTCAATATATTACAACTTCACAAATTGTCCTTATATAAGGACAAATTCGTGGTCAGAAAAGTCAATATATTACAACTTCACAAATTGTCCTTATATAAGGACAAATTCGTGGTCAGAAAAGTCAATATATTACAGCTTCACAAATTGTCCTTATATAAGGACAAATTCTTGGTCAGAAAAGTCAATATATTACAACTTCACAAATTGTCCCTATATAAGGACACATTCTTGGTCAGAAAAGTCAATATATTACAACTTCACAAATTGTCCTTATATAAGGACACATTCTTGGTCAGAAAAGTCAATATATTACAACTTCACAAATTGTCCCTATATAAGGACAAATTCTTGGTCAGAAAGGTCAATATATTACAACTTCACAAATTGTCCTTATATAAGGACAAATTCTTGGTCAGAAAAGTCAATATATTACAACTTCACAAATTGTCCCTATATAAGGACACATTCTTGGTCAGAAAAGTCAATATATTACAACTTCACAAATTGTCCTTATATAAGGACACATTCTTGGTCAGAAAAGTCAATATATTACAACTTCACAAATTGTCCCTATATAAGGACAAATTCTTGGTCAGAAAGGTCAATATATTACAACTTCACAAATTGTCCTTATATAAGGACAAATTCTTGGTCAGAAAAGTCAATATATTACAACTTCACAAATTGGCCCTATATAAGGACACATTCTTGGTCAGAAAAGTCAATATATTACAACTTCACAAATTGTCCCTATATAAGGACAAATTCTTGGTCAGAAAGGTCAATATATTACAACTTCACAAATTGGCCCTATATAAGGACAAATTCTTGGTCAGAAAAGTCAATATATTACAACTTCACAAATTGTCCCTATATAAGGACACATTCTTGGTCAGAAAAGTCAATATATTACAACTTCACAAATTGTCCCTATATAAGGACAAATTCTTGGTCAGAAAAGTCAATATATTACAACTTCACAAATTGGCCCTATATAAGGACACATTCTTGGTCAGAAAAGTCAATATATTACAACTTCACAAATTGTCCTTATATAAGGACACATTCTTGGTCAGAAAAGTCAATATATTACAACTTCACAAATTGTCCCTATATAAGGACAAATTCGTGGTCAGAAAAGTCAATATATTACAACTTCACAAATTGTCCCTATATAAGGACACATTCTTGGTCAGAAAAGTCAATATATTACAACTTCACAAATTGTCCCTATATAAGGACAAATTCTTAGTCAGAAAAGTCAATATATTACAACTTCACAAATGTTCCCTTTATGAAGACGAACGGTCGATAAGCAAAGTCAATCGACTGATACATGAACCAGTGACACAGCACTAAATAGAGTCGATTGATACATGAACCAGTGACACAGCACTAAGTAAAGTTAATCGCAGCTTTATGGTCTATATCAACAACAGAAAGATGAATATTAAACCAATGAGAGACCACTGACCTAGAAACACAGCACTCATTCCAACTCTTATACAGAAGATCTCTATAATTTTACCAACCGTAAACAAACTCATAACCTCCATTTTCCTACAAAATCCTTGAAGTAATCACTGGCTTTTCCCAATCATTGGTCCCAGGTCTGTGTGGAATCTCTTTCCCAGTGCTTGAGAAAGACGATTTTAACTCTGGCAGACTAAATAGAAACACGAGATTCTTGTTTGATGAGAGCTAATATCGTTCTGTGGAAGATGCTTGTGATTCCAGTATAATTGTTTATTGGGCGTTTCATAGTGCAGCATAAATAGGAGACGGGTGCTAGCTAAATCTATTTCCGCGGAGATCTTTTATTACATCTCCTTCCACTGTATATGTTCAGTACACAGAATTATACCGACATATATCTAATTCGTTACTGACTAAAACAGGTTTCCTAGACGTTTTTTTGTGTAAAACCCGGAATCTCATTTTATTTGTTACAAATATTCAGTAGTCTTTGATCCATTTATGTAATAAGCAGGTATACAGCGAAGCCCTTTTATTTTTAAATGTCAAGTAACCCATTACACTAATTAAAACAACCGACTACCCGTTTATTTCTCTTATAACAACCAAGTAGCCTTTGACTTCTCTTATAACACCAAGTAGCCTTTGACTTCTCTTATAACAACAAGTAGCCTTTGACTTCTCTTATAGCACCAAGTAGCCTTTGACTTCTCTTATAATACCAAGTAGCCTTTGACTTCTCTTATAACAACCAAGTAGCCTTTGACTTCTCTTATAACAACCAAACAACCTTTGACTTCTCTTATAACAACCAAACAACCTTTGACTTCTCTTATAACAACCAAACAGCCTTTGACTTCTCTTATAACAACAAGTAGCCTTTGGCTTCTCTTATAACAACCAAGTAGCCTTTGACTTCTCTTATAACAACCAAATATCCTTTGACTTCTCTTATAACAATTTAATAAATACCAAAAACAATGAACACATAAGTTCATGGAAACTTCATAAACCGGACAAATACAACTTTCTCATATTATGGAATGGTATAATAGAATTGTAGGTTAAATACAACAATAAAAATGGTAAACTCCAATGTTAAGTCAGTCCTATTAAATGGCTGTGAAACATGGAGAACAACAAAATTGATAATCATGAAGATACAGACTTTCATTAATGGACGCTTACGCAGAATAAAAGGATGGAAATGGGAGGACAAAATCACTAACATAGAATTATTAATTGTACCAGTCAAATACCAGTGGATAAGGAGATACAGCGAAGACGATGGCGCAGGATAGGACACACACTGCGGAAGCCAACTAAGAGTATTACACAACAGGCCTTTTTTGGAAACACCAGAGGAAAAGACAAATATGAAGACCAATGAATTCTTGGAGAAGACAGATAGAAACAAAGATAAATATGATGGGGAAGACATGGACTAATCTTAAAAGAAGCGCAAGAAACAGAACGACTTGGAAAGTGTTTGTTGAAGACCTATGCTCCACAGGGAGCTGAACGAGTTTGTTGAAGACCTATGCTCCACAGAGAGCTGAAAGTGTTTGTTGAAGACATATGCTCCACAGGGAGCTGAAAGTGTTTGTTGAAGGCATATGCTCCACAGGGAGCTGATAGAGTTTGTTGAAGACCTATGCTCCACAGGGAGCTGAAAGAGTTTGTTGAAGACATATGCTCCACAGGGAGCTGAAAGAGTTTGTTGAAGACCTATGCTCCACAGGGAGCTGAAAGAGTTTGTTGAAGACCTATGCTCCACAGGGAGCTGAAAGAGTTTGTTGAAGACCTATGCTCCACAGGGAGCTGAAAGAGTTTGTTGAAGACCTATGCTCCACAGAGAGCTGAAAGGTAGAAGAAGAAGAAGTATAGAATTGTGGTTAACTAGATATTAGAAAAACATTCCTGGTAGTAATTTTTTGTGTGTGCTGTAATCTTGTATAGAATATCTTCTTTGTTTATATCATATAAAATGAAATTTCTTCCGCCTGTTTCAAGTGAATAATTGTCATCATCATCAATTGCCGTCCCCGCATCGAAGATTGGCTACCATGGAGCGCCATTCTGCTCTGTCTCTTGCTATGATGGTGCAGGTTGTCATAGGCTGATTTGTCCATCTTTTGATGTTACTCGTCCATGTTAGTGTTGGTCTGCCTCTGCCTCTTTTACCTTGCATTGTTCCCTCCAGGATTACTTTTAGTAGGCTGTTGTGTCTTTTAACATGGCCCAAAGTTGCTTTTGTCTTGCTTGAATTGTGCTTAGTAGTTCTCTTTTAATTTTTAGTTGTTTTAAGACTTCATCGTTTGTTTTCTTTTCTTTCCATCCAACTGTACCTATTCTTCTATATATCCATATTTCAAAGGCTTCAATTCTCTGTTCTGCTTTCTTATCTAATATCCATGTTTCTGCACTATATAGGAATATTGAGAAGATGTAACATTTTGCTATTCTTAGTTTTAGCCCCGGTGTTATTTGTTTTGATGTTAGTATGTTCTTCATGACATTAAAATTACTTTTTGCCATTCCTATTCTTTTGTTTATTTCAGTTGTACCTTTACAATATAACAGTTACTGATTCAACTATTTTTTAATGAAACCTCTGATATACAAAATAGCTTGCACAATATGTTTCTTTTTTAAAAAATTCTTTGGAGTTTAAACTTTGATTAAAGACTCAACCGTGTGCATCTGTAACGGACACATCTTGAAGGCGGCTAGGAAATGGCTGTCCAGCAATTGAGCTGAGTGCGGTTAGTGACCCACCGCTGATATCATGCGTCGGGATCGGCAAACAACAGCTGACTAAGACCCTGCTCCCACTCCGAAGCTGTGCTTCTGGAAATAGATTATCTTGTCACCAAAAATGCAGTGCTGTTGTCAAAAGTTGTCGTTTACTCTTACAGATGAAGGCCTACTTTGCCGAAACGTTGTTCTGATTTTGTTTTGTTTCTAACTATCTAAAGTTGTTACCATACCACTTTTTTCCTGTGTTTTTTTTTTTATTTTCATTATTATCATCAGCGTTATCGTAGCTTCGCATTTCCATGCATCTTGATGCCTTCACCCCTTTACTGATGTCGGTTATGTCGGGCCGAAAAGCGTAAATACCACAGCTTAGCTGCATACCACAAAACAACGCATTTACTCCATCTTAACGTCCTTTTTAAGAGCGGATTATTTAGAGGAGTATTAAGTTGTTATCATCGAATGTACGCCAGAGCTAACAAGAAAAGAACACAATCAACATAAAAAAAGGGATGCAGTTTATATTTTTTAAACTAAATATCGACAGGACCCACTGGGGTAAATTCACGTTTTTTTCCGAAGCTCTTGAACGAAACTTTACAATATTCACGCACGTCTTTGAGAGCTTCGTAAGCAGAAGTGGAAATCTATTTAAGGGGAAAAAAAGTTGCTTCCGTTGTGCAATAAGCATTGGTTAACAGTATTGTGAAGACCTTTTTTTATAATCTTTAAATTTGAAATGAGTTGAGTCTTAAAGTTAAAGTTGAGTTTTTGATTTGTGTAAATGTTGCACGCTTGTCTCTTTGTGAAGGTTTTGTTTGTATTTTAGTTTGTATTTGATGTCAGGAATAGTAAATGTAGGTGCTTCTGTTTCGTTCTTGTGGAATATGATGTAGTTTGGGTTGTATTACCACCATTCCGGTCATCATCATCATCGTTATCATCATCGTTATCACCACAGCCGCCATCTATAAAATCTGGAACCGCCGCCACTACCACAGTATGTATTATCATCATCACCACTACCCACATCACCATCGGCACCACCATCATCATCGTCACCGCTATCATTATCATCACTATCATCATCATTGCCATCATCAACATCATCACTATCACTACCGCCATCACTACAACAACCACTATCATCACCACGATCACCATCATCACTGCTACCTCTACCACTATAACTATAACCACCACTATAATCACCCATACCACCACCATCATCATCACCACAATCATCATCTTCACTACTATCACCATCATTACAATCATCATCACTACAATCACTATCTTTACTACCAACATCATCAACACCATTACCACCATATTCACTACTATCATCATCACCACTACAATCACTATCTTCGCTACCATCACCACCACAGTCATCATCTTCACTACCATCACCATCATCATCACTACAATCACTATCTTCGCTACCATCATCACCACAGTTATCATCTTCACTACCACAATCATCATCACCATTACCACTATATTCACTACCATCATCATCATCACTACAATCACTATCTTCGCTACCATCACCCCCACCGTCATCATCATCATCATCAACGCTACCAATACCCCATCGCTAGAGCCACTACCATCATCACCACCACAAATACCACCACATCATCCAACCCTTATATGTCCCATGACAGCTCCTCTGAAATGTTCTCCGCCCTACAAAAGACACCCATGGGTGTCCGCTATCATCATCCACTTCCACATCTTTCACCCACCTTCTTCGTGGAACTCCCCTCTCTCTCTCAATAAGTCCCATGCCCTCCATAATGATTTGTACTAAGCAGCCATGTCCTGTTATATGACCGAAACTTGTTATGTTCCTTGTTATGTTCCATGTTATGTTCCTTGTTATGTTCCTTGTTATGTTCCATGTTATGTTCCTTGTTATGTTCCATGTTATGTTCCTTGTTATGTTCCATGTTATGTTCCTTGTTATGTTCCTTGTTATGTTCCTTGTTATGTTCCATGTTATGTTCCTTGTTATGTTCCATGTTATGTTCTTTGTTATGTTCCATGTTATGTTCCATGTTATGTTTGTTTCTTGTTATGTTCCATGTTATGTTCCTTGTTATGTTCCATGTTATGTTCCATGTTATGTTCCTTGTTATGTTCCTTGTTATGTTCCATGTTATGTTCCTTGTTATGTTCCTTGTTATGTTCCATGTTATGTTCCATGTTATGTTCCATGTCATGTTCCTTGTTATATTCCATGTTATGTTCCTTGTTATGTTCCATAAAAACCTCTTCTCCTCAGTATTAATTGTTGGACAACATAGATTTTTGTTCTTCTTCTCTCCATTTTAATCTGAATATCATTCTGTATCATTTGCTTTCAAAAAATGTATAGATTTTCTGCAGATCTGACTATAGTCCATAATTCACAGCCATATGTTGCTATGGGAAAAAAAAAAACAGGTTCTGAAATCCTAATGGGTAGCATACTACTAATCTGTCTGACTTCATGTTGCCCGGCCACTAACAGCACTACAGAGAAGTTGTTGTTTCATTCATTTGTAATAATATTTTATGTTTCAGACTGACATTATATTTTGCTATGTGATGTTAAAAACGTTCTGAAAGAGGCCAAAGGAAAAAGAGAGCTAATATCAAATATTAGGAAGAAACAATCATCATTTTTTGGGCATGTAGTGAGAAGAGAACAGCTGGGATATATTGTAACGACTGGGAAAATTGAGGGACAAAGAGATAGAGGGAAGCAAAGAGAGAAAATATCAGACAGCTTAAGAGAATGGCTTGGCAGAAGGTCAACAACAGAAATGATAAATAACTGTCGAGATCGAAAGTTGTGGAGAGCCATGATCACCTACGCCAGCAGGCTTGGTACTTGATGATGATGATGATGAATGCATGTTATTTGTACGGCGATGTTTGCCATTTTTTCGCATTAGAATATAAAATTACTTCACTAAATTGATTGCTTCATCATGTAACATAATATTGTAGTATTTTTTAAAATTTCTTTTCATTCGAGTATTTGTGTGTTTTACATTTGTAGTGAGGCAATTACGCGGAGTCTCAAAGAATGAATTAGGATCGAGATCAATTGAGGATGTTCACTTAACATCCTTTTAAGGGCGGATGACGAAGAGGAATTCTACAATCTAATTCATAATTCTAGAATGCTTTAGTCATCGGGCGAACGAAAGCAAGCAAGCAATTAAGGATGTTGATGAAGTCTGTTAGTAGATGATGATGATGATGATGATGATGATGTAGTGTTAATTTTATTTGCTTCACTGTCTGTGTGTGTTTTGGTCATTGTTCCCGCTGAAGACCAATCGAACCGAAACGTCATAAAGGTAAGGTTTTTTGTTAGAAGAATGTTGAGAATTTCCTGGACAGGCTCAAAAGACCACCAGAGGACATTCTCAAAGAGGCCAACTCAAAAAGGGAGCTCCTAAAAAAAACATCAGAAAGAAACAATCAACATTTTTCGTGGAAATCATGAGAGATGGAAACATTGAATACTTGGTGACAACTGGCAAAAAAAAAAAGGGAAAGAGAGATCGCGGACGGCAAAGAGAGAAAACACTAGATAGCTTGGTGTCATGGCATAATAAACAGACTCATCAACAGAATTAATACATTGCTCGGTGGACAGAAAATTGTGGAAGGACATGATCGCCTACGCCTGCCGGTATGGCTCATGATGACTAATGTCTAACAGCAGTTATGACATGGACCTTGTCCGTCTTGTCTTACTGTTTAGTGTAGGCTATTGTGCATTTTTTAGTTGGTTTTATTTTGTAGAACAGCTTCTCTGATTCTATCAATGTTTGACAGACACACTCGGTGACATATTGGTGCTTCCTTCCATATTTCAATATACCTACTCTGCATGGGCATTCATTATTATATGTCATTCATTATATATATTCATCATTAAGATGGGGCTTTACCAAGTCATAAAAATATGATAATAGCAGTGCAGTACTATATAAGAAAATAACAACAAATACTGTGTGTGTGTATATATATATATATATATATATATATATATATATATATATATATATATAGTTTTACAAAACTTATTGCATTCTTCTTCTACCTTTCAGCTCCCTGTGGAGCATAGGTCTTCAACAAACACTTTCCAAGCCGTTCTGTTTCTTGCCAATCTTTTAAGATCATTCCATGCCTTCTCCATCAACTTCATCTCTGCTTCTATCTGTCTTCTCCAAATATCCCTTGATCTTCCTCTTTGTCGTTTCCCCTGGGGATTCCAAAAAAGGGCCTGCTGTGTCCTATCCAGCGCCATCATCTTCGCTGTATCTCTTTATCCACTGGTATTTGATTGGTACATTTCCATAATTCTATGTAAGTGATATTGTCCTGCCATTTCCATCCTTTTATTCAGCGTAAGCATCAATTAATGAAAGTCTGTATCTTGATGATTGTCATTTTTGTTGTTCTCCATGTTTCACAACCATATAATAGGACCGACTTAACTTTGAAGTTGAACATTTTTATTTTTGTATTTAACCTAATTACTTTGGACTTCCATATGTTTCCCAGTGCAACAAAAGCTCCTTTTGCTTTTGATATCCTTATTTCGCTATCATTTTCTGTTCCTAACTCTTTATCTATATTATTTTATTATCCTTTATCTTATTTCATTCTTCTTCTTCTTCTTCTACCTTTTAGCTCCCAGTGGAGCATAGGTCTTCAACAAACACTTTCCAAGTCGTTCTGTTTTTTGCAATTCTTTTAAGATCATTCCATGTCTTCCCCATCATCTTCATCTCTGCTTCAATCTGTCTTCTCCAAGAATTCCTTGGTCTTCCTCTTTGTCTTTTCCCCTGGGGATTCCAAAAAAGGGCCTGTTGTGTAATACTCTCAGTTGGTTTCCGTAGTGTGTGTCCTATCCATCGCCATCGTCTTCGCTGTATTTCTTTATCCACTGGTATTTGACCGGTACATTTCCATAATTCCACGTTTGTGACTTTGTCCTGCCATTTCCATCCCTTTATTCTGCGCAAGCATCCATTAATGAAAGTCTGTACCTTCGTGATTGTCAATTTTGTTATTCTCCATGTTTCACAGCCATATAATAGAACCGACTTAACATTGGAGTTGAAAATTTGTATTTTTGTATTTAGCCTAATTTCTTTGGATTTCCATATGTTTCCCAGTGCAATGAAAGCTCCTCTTGCTTTTGATATCCTTATTTTGGTATCGTTTTCTGTTCCTCCCTCTTTATCTATATTACTGCCCAGATATATATAAGATTGTACGTCTAGTAGAGGTATTTCTCCTAGTTTTATTTGGTTATTGCCAACTGCATTAATTCTCATAATGTTGGTCTTATCTCTATTAATCTTTAGTCCTAGCTGTTGTGATCTCTCATCTAATATACTCATTTTATCTTGCATCTGTTGGTGGCTGTGTGATAGGAGAGCTATGTCATCAGCAAAGTCTAAATCATCAAGTTGTTTGGTCAGTGACCACTGGATCCCATTTCTGTTGTTTTGAGTTATTTTCATAATCCAATCTATGGCCAGTAGAAAGAGAAATGGAGACAGAAGGCATCCTTGCCTTACTCCTGTTCTTATTTCAAATGCTTCTGTAAGCTGTCCTTCATGCACCACACTACATTTTGTTCCTTCATACATTGTTTTTATCAGGTTAATAAACTTTATGGGGATTCCATAATGACTCAGCAACTTCCAAAGCATTCTTCTGTCTAAGCTATCAAATGCCTTTTCGTAATCTATGAATCCAATATAAAGTGGGGATTTTAGTTCTAAACTTTGATCAACTATTATACATAGAGTAGTTATTTGATCAGCACATGATCTGTTCTTCCTAAAACCTGCTTGTTCATCTCTCAAGTGTTTCTCTATAGCCTCTTTTAGTCTCTCCAGAATGATTCTGCCTAATATTTTTCCTGGCACTGATAGTAGCATAATTCCCCTATAATTTGTGCACTCCTGTAAACTTCCTTTCTTTGGTAGTTTGATCATATAACCTTCTCTCCAGTCTTTAGGTATTTCTTCCCTCTCCCAAATTTTATCCAATAGATTATGTAACATCTTGGTAGAGGTGATAATATCTGCTTTGATGGCTTCCGAAGGAATTTCATCTGGTCCTGTGGCTTTACCATCTTTTAACAGTTTGATGGCTTTCATTATTTCTTCTTTGCTTGGTTTTCCGCAGTTAACGTGTAATTCTTCTTCTGCTGGTAGTATATCTGGAGGATTATTTGAGCCAGGTCTGTTCAAAAGTTCTTCAAAGTGCTCCTTCCATCTCTCCATTTGTTCCTTTATATTACTAAGCAGATTTCCTTTCTTATCTTTGATAAAGGCGTTGATCTGTTTGTATTTTCCACCTAATTTCTTTGTGCTGTTGTACAGTTCTTTCATATTCCCTTTATTTGCTGCTTCTTCTGCCTCTTTAGCTAATTCATCTATATATTTCCTCTTATCCCTTTTAATGCATCTTCTCACTTCTTTGTTCACCTCTGTGTAAGCTTCCTGTGTCTTGGCTTTATTACTTCTTGTTTTGCTTTTATTTATGTCTGCTTTCTTGTTCTTTCTTTCTTTAATTTTATCCAGGGTCTCTGCTGTCATCCATGCCTTATTCTGGCGTTCTCTTTTCCCCAGTGTTTCTTCGCATGTCTCTTTCCATATATTTTTTACCTGTTTCCAATGATCTTCTATATTTATTGTATTTTCTAGTTGTTGGAGGACTTGGTATTTGTTTGATATTGTGACTGCGAATTTATCTTTAATTCCTTGTTCTTTAAGAAACCCTACATTGAAATACGTTCTGCCCTTATTCGTTGTAGTATACCTTTTTAATTTAATTTTAAGTTTGGCTAACAGAAGATGATGATCAGAAGCTATATCTGCCCCTCTATATACTTTTACATCCTGTAAGGATGACTTAAACTTATTATTAATACATATGTGATCAATTTGATTTTCCGTTCTATGATCTGGTGATACCCATGTAGCTTTGTGTATTCTTTTATGTTGGAATATTGTTCCTCCTAGGCTCATTTGATTAAGGGCGCAGAAATTCACAAATATCTCTCCATTCTCGTTTATATCTCCAAGTCCATGTTTTCCCATAATCTCTTCAAAGCCTCTGTTGTCTGATCCTACCTTAGCATTTAGGTCTCCCATCAAGATTATAATATCCTTGGCTCGTCTTGCATCCATCTGGCATTGTAGCTGTTTATAAAAATCATCTTTAACTGAGTCATCTTTATCGTTGGTTGGTGCATAGCATTGTATAATGTGTAATTTTATTTTGTTTTTGGTTGTTCTAAATGTTGCTCTCACCAGTCTTGGTCCCACTGCCTCCCATTCTATTAGTGTCTTCTGTGCATTCTTTGATAGCATTATAGCTACCCCTTCGCTATGTTGTGCTCCTGTGTTATTTCATTCAGGTAATGATAAAGTACGAGACTTGACTCAGCGTCTTAGCACACGAGTTTTCACCCGTAAGTGCTTGGCCACCTATCCAGGAGTGAAACGTTCGGAGACTTCTGGATAGTGTCGCTTTAAGCATCGAAACTCACGATGCGAGGCGGAATTCCTTACCTTCCCAGAGTACTACCCTGGTACCCATTTCTGACAGCGGCTGGGTCGACCGCGGGGGTATTTTTTAAATTTCCAATCACGAGCACAACTCACACTGTTTCCAGCCAGAATAGAACACGGGTTGTCCGAACGTCGGTAGCCCAGTTGGGTGGTTTTCCCAACCAGGCTACCGAGACCACTTTGTTTTAAGGTATGAGTGGACACAACTATACGTTTATGGCATGAATACTTTAGGGAACAATCATCATCATCAAGTACCAGGCCTGCTGGCGTAAGTGATCATGTCTCTCCACAACTTTCGATCTCGACAGTTATTTATCATTTCTGTTGTTGACCTTCTGCCAAGCCATTCTCTTAAGCCGTCTGGTATTTTTTTCTTTGCTTCCCTCTATCTCTACGTCCCTAAATTTTCCCAGTTGTTACAATATATTCCAGTTGTTCTCTTTGCATTACATGGCCAAAAAATGATGATTGTTTCTTCCTAATATTAGAAATTAGCTCTCATTTTGCTTTGGCCTCTTTCAGAACATCTTCATTACACTTCTTAGCTGTCCATGGTATTCTCAACATTCTTCTGTAAAACCACATTTCGACAGACTCCAGTGATTTTCCTTATCTGTTTTGTCTATTGTCCATGATTCACATCTATATGTTAAGACTGGCTCTACATAACATTTAAAAGCTCTTTTTCTTGTTTCTATTGTCAAAAATGGATTGCTTAGTATCTTCCTCATTTTTTGGAAAGCTGCTTTTGCCTGAGCCATTCTGCATCTCACCTCTGTTGTTCACCTACCATCTGAGGTTAACACTGTTCCAAGATATTTAAATTCATTTACCTGCTTTAATATTCTTCCACGTGTCTTTATTTTGCACTGAGGTGATGTCTTTTTCTTTGCTGTTACCATTACCTCTGTCTTTTTGCTATCAAGGCTGAGTCCTTTATTTTTGCTTTCCTTCACTGTAATGTCCAACATTTCTTGTAACTCATTTAACTCTCAGCGATTAAGACAGTATCAGCAGCATACCTTCCATTATTTTTAATATACTATTTTACAATAGTAGCTCATAAATTATACAGGATAACACAAGTCAGTTCTTTGAATGTGGTCAAAGCAAGATTCATACACAAATCAACACCAGGTAAATTAATAGAACAAAATGGAAGCTCAAAATAACTTGATACCTTAAAGTAATGAAGTTAAACAAAAGAAAATGGGAGATTGAAGAAAGTACATACGTTGTAATCTTTCTGATGTGTATCGTAGCTAATGTTCTAGTCGATAGTAATCTCGAAAATAGATCAGGAACGTTTGGAAGATCGAATAACTGTATCAAAGAAAGTAGAATTTCGTGAAATAATTGAGGAGGAGAAAATGCTTACTCAAAGAAAGAAATAATTCTTTAAATATTAACCACATAATATCTGAAAAAAAGAGAGAGGTATTTCATAAAATGCTTTTAAAAATATCTGAAAGAAAGTAGTATTTCTTTAAAAAAACGTAACAAAATATATATGAAAGAAAGTAATATTTCATTAAACACATAAATAAAATGTATGTAAAAAAAATATTTCTTTCAATATTAAAAAAAATATATATACGAAAGACTGAAATAAATATTTCTTTAAATACTTACAAAAATATCTGAAAGAAAGAAATATATCTTGAAATACTTACAAAATATTTAACAGATAAAGATACTTCTCCAAGTAAGTGAAAAATATTCACAACATTCGGTAATTAAACCGCACCATAACAGTCAGTAACTAACACATCGCGACCAATCAAATTCCAAGCGGCGTTTCAACCAATCAACAACCGCGGAATTCCAGCCAATCAGCGACTGCGACATTAATTCGAATAACGGAGTTTCGTGATTTCATTTATTTTTTTCGTTAGAACACATGTTGAATTTTTATATAGGATATAGGGTCAGTAGCGGTTAGAGCGTCAGTAGCGGATAGCTGTGCTTTAGCGGTTAGAGCGTCAGTAGCGGATATAGCGTTAGTAGTGGATAGATCAGTAGTAGCAGATAGAGCGTCAGTAGCGGATATAGCGTTAGTAGTGGATAGAGCAGTAGTAGCAGATAGAGCGTCAGTAGCGGATAGAGCGTCAGTAATCGGTTAGAGCGTCAGTAGTGGATAGATCGTCAGTGATCGGTTAGAGCGTCATTAGTGGATAGATCGTCAGTAGTGGATAGAGCGTCAGTAGTGGATAGAGCGTCAGTAGCGGTTAGAGCGTTAGTGGCGGATAGAGCGTCAGTAGCGGAGTGGTAACGTGAAAAATTAGTGTTGAAATGAACCGATGCGACGTCGCAGCCTGATGAATTTCATTCGATAAAGTTAAAACAACACAAAATAAGGTCTAACTTGATGATTTGACTGTCTCTTCTATGTTGCACTGAAGGGCATATATACACACTGGTGGTTGTTATATCGATTCCCACAAGATGGCGTTGTTTTTTTTTGTGTGTGTGGTCCTGGTGGATTTACTGTGTGGGACTATTTACCTTTGAGTCTGGGTAATAAAGGAGGTGATGGTGGAGGAGTTGGGTAGAGGTGAATAAAGGAGGTGATGGTGGAGAAGTTGGGTAGAGGTGAATAAAGGAGGTGATGGTGGAGGAGTTGGGTAGAGGTGAATAAAGGAGGTGATGGTGGAGAAGTTGGGTAGAGGTGAATAAAGGAGGTGATGGTGGAGAAGTTGGGTAGAGGTGAATAAAGGAGGTGATGGTGGAGAAGTTGGGTAGAGGTGAATAAAGGAGGTGATGGTGGAAGAGTTGGGTAGAGGTGAATAAAGGAGGTGATGGTGGAGAAGTTGGGTAGAGGTGAATAAAGGAGGTGATGGTGGAGAAGTTGGGTAGAGGTGAATAAAGGAGGTGATGGTGGAGAAGTTGGGTAGAGGTGAATAAAGGAGGTGATGGTGGAGAAGTTGGGTAGAGGTGAATAAAGGAGGTGATGGTGGAGAAGTTGGGTAGAGGTGAATAAAGGAGGTGATGGTGGAAAAGTTGGGTAGAGGTGAATAAAGGAGGTGATGGTGGAGAAGTTGGGTAGAGGTGAATAAAGGAGGTGATGGTGGAGAAGTTGGGTAGAGGTGAATAGGAGGTGAGGTGATGGTGGGTAGAGGTGAATAAAGGAGGTGATGGTGGAGAAGTTGGGTAGAGGTGAATAAAGGAGGTGATGGTGGAGAAGTTGGGTAGAGGTGAATAAAGGAGGTGATGGTGGAGAAGTTGGGTAGAGGTGAATAAAGGAGGTGATGGTGGAGAAGTTGGGTAGAGGTGAATAAAGGAGGTGATGGTGGAGAAGTTGGGTAGAGGTGAATAAAGGAGGTGATGGTGGAGAAGTTGGGTAGAGGTGAATAAAGGAGGTGATGGTGGAGAAGTTGGGTAGAGGTGAATAAAGGAGGTGATGGTGGAGAAGTTGGGTAGAGGTGAATAAAGGAGGTGATGGTGGAGAAGTTGGGTAGAGGTGAATAAGGAGGTGATGGTGGAGAAGTTGGGTAGAGGTGAATAAAGGAGGTGATGTGGAGAAGTTGGGTAGAGGTGAATAAAGGAGGTGATGGTGGAGAAGTTGGGTAGAGGTGAATAAAGGAGGTGATGGTGGAGAAGTTGGGTAGAGGTGAATAAAGGAGGTGATGGTGGAGAAGTTGGGTAGAGGTGAATAAAGGAGGTGATGGTGGAGAAGTTGGGTAGAGGTGAATAAAGGAGGTGATGGTGGAGGAGTTGGGTAGAGGTGAATAAAGGAGGTGATGGTGGAGGAGTTGGGTAGAGGTGAATAAAGGAGGTGATGGTGGAGAAGTTGGGTAGAGGTGAATAAAGGAGGTGATGGTGGAGGAGCTGGGTAGAGGTGAATAAAGGAGGTGATGGTGGAGGAGTTGGGTAGAGGTGAATAAAGGAGGTGATGGTGGAGAAGTTGGGTAGAGGTGAATAAAGGAGGTGATGGTGGAGAAGTTGGATAGAGGTGAATAAAGGAGGTGATGGTGGAGGAGTTGGGTAGAGGTGAATAAAGGAGGTGATGGTGGAGAAGTTGGGTAGAGGTGAATAAAGGAGGTGATGGTGGAGGAGTTGGGTAGAGGTGAATAAAGGAGGTGATGGTGGAGAAGTTGGGTAGAGGTGAATAAAGGAGGTGATGGTGGAGAAGTTGGGTAGAGGTGAATAAAGGAGGTGATGGTGAAGAAGTTGGATAGAGGTGAATAAAGGAGGTGATGGTGGAGGAGTTGGGTAGAGGTGAATAAAGGAGGTGATGGTGGAGAAGTTGGGTAGAGGTGAATAAAGGAGGTGATGGTGGAGGAGTTGGGTAGAGGTGAATAAAGGAGGTGATGGTGGAGGAGTTGGGTAGAGGTGAATAAAGGAGGTGATGGTGGAGAAGTTGGGTAGAGGTGAATAAATGAGGTGATGGTGGAGAAGTTGGGTAGAGGTGAATAAAGGAGGTGATGGTGGAGAAGTTGGGTAGAGGTGAATAAAGGAGGTGATGGTGGAGAAGTTGGGTAGAGGTAAATAAAGGAGGTGATGGTGGAGAAGTTGGGTAGAGGTGAATAAAGGAGGTGATGGTGGAGAAGTTGGGTAGAGGTGAATAAAGGAGGTGATGGTGGAGAAGTTGGGTAGAGGTGAATAAAGGAGGTGATGGTGAAGGAGTTGGGTAGAGGTGAATAAAGGAGGTGATGGTGGAGGAGTTGGATAGAGGTGAATAAAGGAGGTGATGGTGGGGGTGTTGGATAGAGGAGATAAAATGAGGTGATGCTGGGGGTGTTGGATAGAGGAGATAAAAGGAGGGGATGGTGGAGGAGTTGGGTAAGGGAGATAAAAGGAGGCGGAGGTGGAGGAGATCTGCTGAGGAGATAAAAGGAGGCGGAGGTGGTGGAAATGGGCTGGGGAGATAAATGGAGGTGGTGGAGGAGATGGGTTGGAGAGAAAAATGGAGGTGGTGGAGGAGTTGAGCTGGAGAGATAAATGGAGAAGGTGGAGGAGTTGGGCTGAGGAGATAAATAGAGGAGGTGGAGGAGTTGGGCTGAGGAGATAAATGGAAGTGGTGGAGGAATTGGGCTGGGTATATAAATGGAGATTGTGGAGGAGTTGGGCTGGGGAGATAAATGAGAAGGTGGAGGAGTTGGGCTGAGGAGATAAATGGAGGAGGTGGGGGAGTTGGCTGGTGAGATAAATGGAGATGGTGGAGGAGTTGGCTGGGGAGATAAATGGAGAAGGTGGAGGAGTTGGGCTGAGGAGATAAATGGAGGAGGTGGAGGATTTGGGCTGAGGAGATAAATGGAGGAGGTGGAGGAGTTGGGCTGAGGAGATAAATGGAGGAGGTGGAGGAGTTGGCTGGGGAGATAAATGGAGATGGTGGAGGAGTTAGCTGGGGAGATAAATGGAGGAGGTGGAGGAGTTAGCTGGGGAGATAAATGGAGGAGGTGGAGGAGTTGGGCTGAGGAGATAAATGGAGGAGGTGGAGGAGTTGGCTGGGGAGATAAATGGAGGAGGTGGAGGAGTTGGCTGGGGAGATAAATGGAGGAGGTGGAGGAGTTGGGCTGAGGAAATAAATGGAGGAGGTGGAAGAGTTGGCTGGGGAGACAAATGGAGATGGCGGAGGAGTTGGCTGGGGAGATAAATGGAGGTGGAGGAGTTGGGCTGAGGAAATAAATGAAGATGGTGGAGGAGATGGCAGGGGAGATAAATGGAGATGGTGGAGGAGTTGGTTGGGGAGATAAATGGAGGAGGTGGAGGAGTTGGGCTGAGGAGATAAATGGAGATGGTGGAGGAGTTGCCTGGGGAGATAAATGGAGGAGGTGGAGGAGTTGGGCTGAGGAGATAAATGGAGAAGGTGGAGGAGTTGGCTGGGGAGATAAATGGAGATGGTAGAGGAGTTGGCTGGGGAGATACATGGAGGAGGTGGAGGAGTTGGGCTGAGGAGATAAAAGGAGGTTATGGTGGAGGAGGTAGGAAGGGGAGATAAAAGCTGGTGGTGGTGGAGGAGTTGGGTAGGGGAGATAAAAGGTGGTGATGGTGGAGGAGATAGGAAGGGGAGATAAAAGCTGGTGGTGGTGGTGGAGGAGTTGGGTAGGGGAGATAAAAGGTGGTGATGGTGGAGCAGTTGAATAGGGGAGATAAAAGGTGGCATAGGTGGAGGAGTTGTTAAGGGAGATAAAAGGAGGTTATGGTGGAGGAGGTAGGAAGGGGAGATAAAAGCTGGTGGTGGTGGAGGAGTTGGGTAGGGGAGATAAAAGGTGGTGATGGTGGAGCAGTTGAATAGGGGAGATAAAAGGTGGCATAGGTGGAGGAGTTGGGTAGGGGAGATAAAAGGTGGTGATGGTGGAGCAGTTGAATAGGGTAGATAAAAGGTGGCATAGGTGGAGGAGTTGCGCTGGGGAGATAAATGGAGGTGTTGGAGGAGTTGGCTGGGGAGATAAATGGAGGTGTTGGAGGAGTTGCGTTGGGGAGATAAATGGAGGTGTTGGAGGATTTGGGCTGAGGAGATAAATGGAGGTGGTGGAGGATTTGGGCTGAGGAGATAAATGGAGGAAGTGGAGGAGTTGGGCTGAGGAGATTAATGGAGATGGTGGAGGAGTTGGCTGGGGAGATAAATGGAGGTGGTGGAGGATTTGGGCTGAGGAGATAAATGGAGGAAGTGGAGGAGTTGGGCTGAGGAGATTAATGGAGATGGTGGAGGAGTTGGCTAGGGAGATAAATGGAGGAGGTAGAGTAGTTGGGAGGAGGAGATAAATGGAAGAGGAGGAGGAGTTGGGCTGAGGAGATAAATGGAGATGGTGGAGGAGTTGCCTGGGGAGATAAATGGAGGAGGTGGAGGAGTTGGGCTGAGGAGATAAATGGAGAAGGTGGAGGAGTTGGCTGGGGAGATAAATGGAGATGGTAGAGGAGTTGGCTGGGGAGATAAATGGAGGAGGTGGAGGAGTTGGGCTGAGGAGATAAAAGGAGGTTATGGTGGAGGAGGTAGGAAGGGGAGATAAAAGCTGGTGGTGGTGGAGGAGTTGGGTAGGGGAGATAAAAGGTGGTGATGGTGGAGGAGGTAGGAAGGGGAGATAAAAGCTGGTGGTGGTGGAGGAGTTGGGTAGGGGAGATAAAAGGTGGTGATGGTGAAGCAGTTGAATAGGGGAGATAAAAGGTGGCATAGGTGGAGGAGTTGGGTAAGGGAGATAAAAGGAGGTTATGGTGGAGGAGGTAGGAAGGGGAGATAAAAGCTGGTGGTGGTGGAGGAGTTGGGTAGGGGAGATAAAAGGTGGTGATGGTGGAGCAGTTGAATAGGGGAGATAAAAGGTGGTGATGGTGGAGGAGTTGGGTAGGGGAGATAAAAGGTGGCATAGGTGGAGGAGTTGGGTAGGGGAGATAAAAGGTGGTGATGGTGGAGCAGTTGAATAGGGGAGAAAAAAGGTGGCATAGGTGGAGGAGTTGCGCTGGGGAGATAAATGGAGGTGTTGGAGGAGTTGGCTGGGGAGATAAATGGATGTGTTGGAGGAGTTGCGTTGGGGAGATAAATGGAGGTGTTGGAGGAGTTGGCTGGGGAGATAAATGAAGGTGGTGGAGGAGTTGGCTGGGGAGATAAATGGAGGTGGTGGAGGAGTTGGCTGGAGAGATAAATGGAGGTGGTGAAGGAGTTGGCTGGGGAGATAAATGGAGGTGGTTGAGGAGTTGGCTAGGGAGATAAATGGAGGTGGTGGAGGAGTTGGCAGGGGAGATAAATGGAGGTGGTGGAGGAGTTGACTGGGGAAATAAATGGAGGTGGTGGAGGAGTTGGCTGGGGAAATAAATGGGGGTGGTGGAGGAGTTGGCTGGGGAGATAATTGGAGGTGGTGGAGGAGTTGGCTGGGGAGATAAATGGAGGTGGTGGAGGATTTGGGCTGGGGAGATAAATGGAGGTGGTGGAGGAGTTTGGCTGTGGATATAAATGGAGGTGGTGGAGGTGAAGGAGTTGGGCTGTGGAGATAAATGAGGTGGTGGAGGTGTAGGAGTTTTTAGGGGAGATAAAGGAGACGTTGGTCTTAAACCTTGGTAGGGAATGCAATAGGAGGCTTTTTTTTTTCTTTTTCCTTCATTCAAGATTGTTGACCTTATGTTTCGTCGAGCCTACAAAGCACAACCTCTTTGTTAGCTGCTCTTTATTTTAGTTTCTTATGTTGTTTTTGTTGTTGTCGTCGTTGTAATTCTTTTTTGTTTTTCTTGTTGTTGGGATTGTCATTACAGCACACCGGTCCTGTTGCACTGGGAAACATATGGAAGTCCATAGAAATTAGGTTCAATGAAAAAATAAAAATGTTCATCTCCGTTGTTAAGTCAGTCCTATTATATGGCTGTAAAACATGGAGAACAACAAAATCTCTCCACAACTTTCGATCTCGGCAGCTATTTATCATTTCTGTTGACCTTCTGCCAAGCCATTCTCTTAAGCTGTCTGTAATTTTTTTTCTGTTTGCTTCCCTCTATCTCTTCATCCCTCAATTTTTCCAGTTGTCACAATATATTCCAGCTGTTCTCTTCTAATTACATGGCCAACAAATGATGATTGTTTCTTCCTAATATTGGAAATTAGCTCTCTTTTTGGTTTAACCTCCCTCAGAACATCTTCATTACTCTTCTTATCTGTTCGTGGTACTCTCAACATTCTTCTGTAAAACCACATTTCGACAGACTCCAGTGATTTTCTTGTATGTTGTCCTATTGTCCATGATTTGCATCCATATGTTAAGACTGGCTCTACGTAACATTTAAGAACTCTTTTTCTTGTTTCTATTGTCAAAAATGGATTGCATTGTATCTTCCTCATTTTTTGGAAAGCTGCTTTTGCCTGAGCCATTCTGCATCTCACCTCTTTTGTACATCTTCCGTCTGAGGTTAGCAAAGTTCCCAAACATTTAAATTCATTTACATGTTGTAATATTGTTTACCTTCTCTTTATTTTGCACTGAAGTCATGTCTTTTTCTTTGTTGTTACCATTACCTCAGTCTTTTTGCTATCAAGGCTGAATCCTTTATTTTTACTTTCTTTCACTATAATGTCCAACATTTTTTGTAACTCATTTTCACTCTTTGCGATTAAGACTGTATCATCAGCATACCTTAGATTATTTATATTATGACCTCCAATTGTTATTCCAGGCATGCCCCTTATGGATCTTAAAATAATCTCACTATAAATATTAGACAAATCTGGTGACAGCACACAACCTTGTCTAACACCCTGTTTTATTTGTTGAAACATTCCCAATTGGTTTCCAGTTTTTATGGCCGCTGTTTGTTGCCAGTACATGTTCTTTATGATTCTTAGATCTTTGCTGTCTACGTTTATGCTTTCTAAAATTTTGATTATTTCTTGGTGCTTTACTTTGTCAAATGCCTTGGTGTAATCTATGAAACATAGGTATAGATCTATTTTCACCTCTATGGCTCTTTCTACTAAAGATCTTATGATATAAAAGGCATTGCTTGTTCCTTTTTCTCAAACAAAACGACACTGTTCATCGTTAATTTCTGGACTGATTTTATTTCGCACTCTTCGCATTTTGATTCTTAGTAATATCTTAGTCATATGACTCATAGGGCTTATACCAGTCAAACACCAGTGGATAAAGAAATACATCGAAGACAATAGAACTAGATAGGGTACATAATGCGGAAGCCAACTGAGTGTATTACACAACAGGCCCTTTTTTGTAATCCTCAGGGGAAAGGACAATGAGGAAGACCAAGGAATTCTTGGAGAAGACAGATAGAAGCAGAGATTAAGATGATGGGGAAGGCAAGGAATGATCCTAAAAAAATGGCAAAAAAACAGAACGACTTGGAAAGTGTTTGTTAAAGACCTATGCTCCACTGGGAGCTGGAAGAAGACACTGGTAGCATACATAAGTACTCCTTTATCCATCCTCCCCTCCTTGAGGAAATCCGAATAGAATTCTAAATCACGTGCACGGACTTCCCTGTCTGAGACCTACAACGTATTTATATAGACGTATCTTTGTTTTGGGGATTCCTATATTGTTTGGCTGCAGATTCTATTGACGTTTCACGTGCGTTTCTTTTATTGTGTCAAATTCTGGTAGCAAAATGTTATGCAAATTACCCACTCGCTTCTTTAGTCTTGGGGCCTCGGTAGCCTAGTTGGGAAAACCACCCGACTGGGCTATCGCCGTTCGGACAATCCGTGTTCGATTTCCGCTGGAAGCAGTGTCAGTTGTACTTGTGGTTAGAAAAGAAATACTCCCGCGGTCGACCCAGCCACTGGCAGAAATGGGTACTAGGGTATTACTTTGGGAAGGTGAGTTATGCTGCCTTGAATCGTGAGTTTCGATGCTTGAAGCGACACCATAGGCGTCCGAGCACATATGGGCGACAACTCGCGTGCTAAGATGCAGATGTAAGTCTCGTACTTTACCTTTACCTTCATTATCTTCAGTGTAAGAGCTTTACTTTGGCTTTTGTTTAGTCTTACATGATTGTCTCTAACATGATTGTCTCTGACATGATTGTCTCTATCATGATTGTCTCTAACATGATTGTCACTAACATGATTGTCTCTAACATGAGTGTCTGTAACATGATTGTCTCTAACATGAGTGTCTGTAACATGATTGTCTCTAACATGATTGTCTGTAACATGATTATCTCTAACATGAGTGTCTTTAACATGAGTGTCTTTAACATGAGTGTCCGTAACATGAGTGTCCGTAACATGGTTGTCTCTAACATGATTGTCTCTAACATGATTGTCTCTAACATGATTGTCTCTAACTTGATTGTCTCTAACATGATTGTCTCTAACATGAGTGTCTCTAACATGAGTGTCTGTAACATGAGTGTCTCTAACATGATTGTCTGTAACATGATTGTCTCTAACATGATTGTCTGTAACATGAGTGTCTGTAACATGAGTGTCTCTAACATGATTGTCTGTAACATGATTGTCTCTAACATGATTGTCTCTAACATGATTGTCTCTAACATGATTGTCTCTAACTTGATTGTCTCTAACATGAGTGTCTCTAACATGAGTGTCTGTAACATGAGTGTCTCTAACATGATTGTCTGTAACATGATTGTCTCTAACATGATTGTCTGTAACATGAGTGTCTGTAACATGAGTGTCTCTAACATGATTGTCTGTAACATGATTGTCTCTAACATGAGTGTCTCTAACATGAGTGTCTCTAACATGAGTGTCTCTAACATGAGTGTCTCTAACATGAGTGTCTGTAACATGATTGTCTCTAACATGAGTGTCTGTAACATGATTGTCTCTAACATGAGTGTCTCTAACATGAGTGTCTCTAACATGAGTGTCTCTAACATGAGTGTCTCTAACATGAGTGTCTGTAACATGATTGTCTCTAACATGAGTGTCTCTAACATGAGTGTCTGTAACATGATTGTCTCTAACATGAGTGTCTCTAACATGAGTGTCTCTAACATGAGTGTCTGTAACATGATTGTCTCTAACATGAGTGTCTGTAACATGAGTGTCTGTAACATGATTGTCTCTAACATGAGTGTCTCTAACATGAGTGTCTCTAACATGAGTGTCTGTAACATGATTGTCTCTAACATGAGTGTCTGTAACATGATTGTCTCTAACATGAGAGTCTCTAACATGAGTGTCTCTAACATGAGTGTCTGTAACATGATTGTCTCTAACATGAGTGTCTGTAACATGATTGTCTCTAACATGAGTGTCTCTAACATGAGTGTCTCTAACATGATTGTCTCTAACATGATTGTCTCTAACATGATTGTCTCTAACATGAGTGTCTCTAACATGAGTGTCTCTAACATGAGTGTCTGTAACATGATTGTCTGTAACATGATTGTCTCTAACATGATTGTCTCTAACATGAGTGTCTGTAACATGAGTGTCTCTAACATGATTGTCTGTAACATGATTGTCTCTAACATGATTGTCTCTAACATGAGTGTCTTTAACATGAGTGTCTGTAACATGAGTGTCTGTAACATGAGTGTCTGTAACATGAGTGTCTCTAACATGATTGTCTCTAACATGAGTGTCTGTAACATGATTGTCTCTAACATGATTGTCTCTAACATGATTGTCTCTAACATGATTGTCTCTAACATGATTGTCTCTAACATGAGTGTCTGTAACATGAGTGTCTGTAACATGAGTGTCTGTAACATGAGTGTCTGTAACATGATTGTCTGTAACATGATTGCCTCTAACATGAGTGTCTTTAACATGAGTGTCTGTAACATGAGTGTCTCTAACATGATTGTCTGTAACATGATTGTCTGTAACATGATTGTCTGTAACATGAGTGTCTGTAACATGATTGTCTCTAACATGAGTGTCTGTAACATGAGTGTATCTAACATGAGTGTCTCTAACATGATTGTCTGTAACATGAGTGTCTGTAACATGATTGTCTCTAACATGAGTGTCTGTAACATGAGTGTCTGTAACATGAGTGTCTTTAACATGAGTGTCTGTAACATGAGTGTCTCTAACATGAGTGTCTTTAACATGAGTGTCTCTAACATGAGTGTCTGTAACATGAGTGTCTTTAACATGAGTTTCTCTAACATGAGTGTCTGTAACATGAGTGTCTCTAACATGAGTGTCTCTAACATGAGTGTTTTTATTATGAGTGTCTTTAACATGAGTGTCTCTAACATGAGTGTCTGTAACATGAGTGTCTCTAACATGAGTGTCTGTAACATGAGTGTCTCTAACATGAGTGTCTGTAACATGAGTGTCTGTAACATGAGTGTCTGTAACATGAGTGCCCCTAACATGAGTGTCTCTAACATGATTGTCTGTAACATGAGTGCTTCTAACATGAGTGTCTCTAACATGAGTGCCTCTAACATGAGTGCCTCTAACACGAGTGCCTCTAACACGAGTGCCTCTAACACGAGTGTCTCTAACACGAGTGTCTGTAACATGAGTGTCTGTAAAATGAGTGTCTGTAACATGAGTGCCTCTAACATGAGTGCCTCTAACATGAGTGTCTCTATCATGAGTGTCTCTAACATGAGTGTCTGTAACATGAGTGTCTGTAACATGAGTGTCTCTAACATGAGTGCCTCTAACATGAGTGTCTCTAACATGAGTGTCTCTAACATGAGTGTACTCTAACATGAGTGCCTCTAACATGAGTGCCTCTAACACGAGTGCCTCTAACACGAGTGCCTCTAACACGAGTGCCTCTAACACGAGTGCCTCTAACACGAGTGTCTCTAACACGAGTGTCTCTAACATGAGTGCCTCTAACATGAGTGCCTCTAACATGAGTGCCTCTAACATGAGTGTCTCTAACATGAGTGCCCCTAACATGAGTGTCTCTAACATGAGTGCCTCTAACATGAGTGCCTCTAACATGAGTGTCTTAAACATGAGTTTCTCTTATATGCACGTCTCAAACATGAGTGTCTCTTACATGCACGTCTCTTGTAGTGTGGGATTTCAGTTGCATCCTGCAACCGAGCATTAACACAATTGCACCCTTTGATGTAAGTAACCTCGTGCATTGTTTAATCGTAGCTTCTTTACAGTTTCCTCATGGCTTGTCTCATGTGGTGTGAGACTGCTAGCAGATGCTCTATATGTTTATAGAACGGCCTGTTTGGCTTTAATTATTGCTTGATACTTCAATTATAACTGTTTCTTTCTTATTGTCCGTGTTAAGAGATGACTGATTTTTTTATTTTTAAAAAATTATTTAAATTGGTATATATATATATATATATATATATATATATATATATATATATATATATATATATATATATATATATATATATATATATGGGAGCTGCGATAGCTCAGTGGTTAGTGAACTGGACTACAAAGGACAAGAGGTAGGGTTCGATCCCAACCGACGGCTTCCAGGTTCACGCAATCTTAAATGGGTACCGGATTTTTTTCTGGGAAAGTAAAGCGGCACGGGCGTAATACCGACCACTTTACCCCAAAAATCATGTGCCGAAGGTCTGTAAAATTTATGGTCACTAACATCATATTCCCTATACGTCTACTTGGAGTGACGGGGGCACTTTACTTTTATATATATATAATGAATTTATAATAATATAATTTAACAAATACCAAAAAAGATCAATACATGTGAGATGCGATGCTTGAGAAAAGTAACAAACAACACAAGAAGAGATAGAATACCAAATGAAACCATAAGAAAAATGGTAGGAACAAAACCCTGCCAAGAATATATAGAACAACAACAACTTAAATGGTTTGGTCACCTGGTCAGAATGAGTCCTTATCAATCACCAACAAGGGCGTTCTTTTCAAGAATGCATGGGAAAAGGCCAAGAGGAAGACCCAGAAGAAGATGGATAAATGCAGGTACAGAAACATGTAACAACAAAGGAAAATCACTAATTCAGACAGTTCGAGCTGTACAGGACGAGAAATGATATAACCACGACACCTTTTCACTACCAGTGAGAAAGAGAAAACAAGAAAGAACAAATACCAAAAACAATGGACACATAAGTTCAATGAAGCTTCAGAAACCGGACACATACAACTTTCTCATTTTATGGAATGGTATAACAGAATTGTGGTTAAACTAGATGTTAGAATATCTGGTAATAAGTTCTATTTTTGCTTTAACCTCGTATAGAACATCTTTTTTTTTTTTTATCTTTCTTAGCTGTCCGTGTTATTTTTAACATTGTTAGATAAAGTGTCATTTTTGGAATCTCAACGTATGTCTTATCTTTTATATATATGACCCTGGATAGCTCAGTGTTTAGTGAATTGGACTTCAAAGGACAAGAGATCGACCGCTTCCGGGTTCACTAAATCTTAAATGGCTGTCGGTTTTTTTTCTGGGAAAGTAAAGCAGCACGGGCGTAATACCGACCACATTACCCCAAAAATCATATGTCGAAGGTCTGTAAAAATTATGGTCACTAATACCATATGGACTACCACGGACAAGGGGTAGGGTTCGATCCCAACCGACGGCTTCCGGGTTCACCCAACCTTAAATGGGTACCGGATTTTTTCTGGGAAAGTAAAGCAGCACGGGCGTAATACTGACCACATTACCCCAAAAATCATGTGCTGAAGGTCTGTAAAATATAGGGTCACTAACACCATATTTCCCTAGACACCACTTGGCGTGACGGGGGTACTTTACTTTTTACTTTTACTAACACCATATTCCATCTATATAATTTACAAAATTAGAAAGAAACAATCAGCATTTTTTGGCCACGTAATGAGAAGTAAACAGCTGGAATATATTGTAACAACTGGACAAATTTAGGGACTAAGAGATAGAGGGAAGCAAAGAGAAAAGATACTAGACAGCTTAAGAGAACGCCCTGACAGAAGATCAACAACAGAAATGATAAATAACTTTCGAGATAGAAAGTTGTGGAGAGACATGATCACATACGCCAGTAGGCATGGTACTTGATGATGATGATGCTGCTGATGATGGTGATGACGACGACAACGATGAGTAATATCTGTGTTTCCCCATACAATGCAAAGCTTATGTGGTGCAGAAAGCAGAACCCTTGGCAGTCACCTTGTATGATTGAGAGGACACGAACCATTAATGAACCTACGCCAGCAGGCATGGTACATGATGATGATGATGATTTTAAATATAAACACATACTTGGACTTTACCCTTGACAGAAGGTTGATAGCAAGCAATCATGACAAGTCAGTAGTTTGGTCAAATATTTGTGTTCTGTGTTGGATGTTGTTTTACTGAACCCTCGTGGCTGAACTGCCAATATTGGATATACTGGACAATTTTTTTCTATTTTTTCTTTCAATTTTCCCTCACATTTAGCCTTTCTGCAGCTTCGCATTTGTATGAATTCATTTGCATTCTTTTACTTTAACCCCTTATTGGATACACTGGTTCGACTGCATAAGGAACACTATGTATCTATGGTGTCTGGCGTCATATCTCCTTTCTCCTGTTCCTGTTTTTGTTGTTGTTGAGATCCTAATCCAAGATCTTCTATTCGCTGATAAAGCAAACACTGTTTGCCCACGATGAAACTGAGCTGCAGTCAATAATTTTTGATCTAGCTAGATCGTGTGATATGTTCTCTCTGTCAATAAGTATCAAGAAGTTTGTGTTGCTCCAAAAAGGTGTAGCCAGTCCCGTAACTATAACATTAAATAATACGCCCCTTGAATCTGTGAGACAGTTCACCTACCACGGCTACACAGTCACAAGAACCCTCTCACTTGATGACGAGATAAAGACAAGAATGAGAAAGGCAGTTTCAACATTTGGTAAACTAAAAGTTAGAGCATGGACCAACTAACAACCAAGACTAGGAAACTTAAAATAGAGCATGGACCAACTAACACTCAAGGCTAGAAAACTTAAAATAGAGCACGGGGCGACAACAGTCAAGACTAAAAAACTTAAAATATAGCATGGGGAAAATAACAGTCAAGGCTAGAAAACTTAAAATAGAGCATGGGGCAAATAACTGTCAAAACTAAGAAACTTAAAATAGAGCATGCGGCAAATAACAGTCAAGGCTAGAAAACTTAAAATAGAGCATGGGGCAAATAACAGTCAAGGCTAGAAAACTTAAAGATAGAGCATGGGGCAAATAACAGTCAAGATTAGGAAACTTAAAGATAGAGCATGGGGCAAATAACAGTCAAGACTAGGAAACTTAAAGATAGAGCATGGGGCAAATAACAGTCAAGACCATGAAACTTAAAGATAGAGCATGGGGCAAATAACAGTCAAGATTAGGAAACTTAAAGATAGAGCATGGGGCAAATAACAGTCAAAATTAGGAAACTTAAAGATAGAGCATGGGGCAAATAACAGTCAAGACTAGGAAACTTAAAGATAGAGCATGGGGCAAATAACAGTCAAGACTATGAAACTTAAAGATAGAGCATGGGGCAAAAAACAGTCAAGATTAGGAAACTTAAAGATAGAGCATGGGGCAAATAACAGTCAAGATTAGGAAACTTTAAGATAGAGCATGGGACAAATAACAGTCAAGATTAGGAAACTTAAAGATAGAGCATGGGGCAAATAACAGTCAAGATTAGGAAACTTAAAGATAGAGCATGGGGCAAATAACAGTCAAGATTAGGAAACTTAAAAATAGCGCATGGGACAAATAACAGTCAAGATTAGGAAACTTAAAGATAGAGCATGGAGCAAATAACAGTCAAGATTAGGAACTTAAAGATAGAGCATGGGGCAAATAACAGTCAAGATTAGGAAACTTAAAGATAGAGCATGTGGCAAATAACAGTCAAAATTAGGAAACTTAAAGATAGAGCATGGGGCAAATAACAGTCAAGATTAGGAAACTTAAAGATAGAGCATGGGGCAAATAACAGTCAAGATTATGAAACTTAAAGATAGAGCATGGGGCAAATAACAGTCAAGATTAGTAAACTTAAAGATAGAGCATGTGGCAAATAACAGTCAAGATTAGGAAACTTAAAGATAGAGCATGGGGCAAATAACAGTCAAGATTAGGAACTTAAAGATAGAGCATGGGGCAAATAACAGTCAAGATTAGGAAACTTAAAGATAGAGCATGGGGCAACTAACAGTCAAAATTAGGAAACTTAAAGATAGAGCATGGGGCAATTAACAGTCAAGATTAGGAAACTTAAAGATAGAGCATGGGGCAAATAACAGTCAAGATTAGGAAACTTAAAGATAGAGCATGGGGCAACTAACAGTCAAGATTAGGAAACTTAAAGATAGAGCATGGGGCAAATAACAGTCAAGATTAGGAAACTTGAAGATAGAGCATGGATCAAATAACAGTCAAGATTAGGCAACTTAAAGATAGAGCATGGGGCAAATAGCAGTCAAGATTAGGAAACTTAAAGATAGAGCATGGGGCAACTAACAGTCAAGATTATGAAACTTAAAGATAGAGCAATGGGCAAATAACAGTCAAGAATAGGAAACTTAAAGATAGAGCATGGGGCAAATAACAGTCAAGGCTAGAAAACTTAAAATAGAGCATGGGGCAAATAACAGTCAAGACTAGGAAACTTAAAATAGAGCATGGGGCAAATAACTGTCAAAACTAAGAAACTTAAAATAGAGCATTGGGCAAATAACAGTCAAGACTAGGAAACTTAAAGATAGAGCAGGTGGCAAATAACAATCAAGACTAGGAACCTTAAAATAGAGCATGGGGCAAATAACAGTCAAGATTAGGAAACTTAAAGATAGAGCATGGGGCAAATAACAGTCAAGACTAGGAAACTTAAAGATAGAGCATGGGGCAAATAACAGTCAAGATTAGGAAACTTAAAGATAGAGCATGTGGCAAATAACAGTCAAGATTAGGAAACTTAAAGATAGAGCATGGGGCAAATAACAGTCAAGATTAGGAAACTTAAAGATAGAGCATGGGGCAAATAACAGTCAAGATTAGGAAACTTAAAGATAGAGCATGGGGCAATTAACAGTCTAGATTAGGAAACTTAAAGATAGAGCATGGGGCAAATAACAGTCAAGATTAGGAAACTTAAAGATAGAGCATGTGTCAAATAACAGTCAAGATTAGGAAACTTAAAGATAGAGCATGGGCAAATAACAGTCAAGATTAAGAAACTTAAAGATAGAGCATGAGATTTGATCTTCAGCGTTCGGTTATTTGTGATGTCCTATATCGTCATAATAATCATCACCATTACCACCACAATCACCATCATCATCACCACAATCATTATTACCACCACCATAATCACCATCATCAAACATCAATACCATCATCATCATCAATACCATCACCATCATCAATACCATCACTATCATCAATATCATCACCATCATCAATAACATCATCACTGTAATCACCATCATCAATACCATCACCATCATCAATACCATCACCATCATCACTGTAATCACCATCATCAATGCCATCACCATCATCACTGTAATCACCATCATCAATAACATCATCAATACCATCACCATCATCACTGTAATCACCATCATCAATACCATCACCATCATCACTGTATCACCATCATCAATACCATCACCATCATCACTGTAATCAGCATCATCAATACCATCACCAATACCATCACCATCATCACTGTAATCACCATCATCAATAACATCATCACTGTAATCACCATCATCAATACCATCATTATCATCACTGTAATCACCATCATCAATATCATCATCATCATCATCACTGTAATCACCATCATCAATACCATCACTATAATCACCATCATCAATACCATCACCATCATCACTGTAATCACCACCATCAATACCATCATCATCATCATTACTGTAATCACCATCATCAATACCATCATCATCATCATCATTACTGTAATCACCATCATCGATACCATCATAATCATCACTGTAATCACCATCATCAATACCATCATCACTGTAATCACCATCATCAATACCATCATCACTGTAATCACCATCATCAATACCATCACCATCATCCCTGTAATCACCATCATAATCATCACCACTCCTGTATACTGAGTGTTTCAATGAGCATGATAAAAAAAAGTGGAGTCGGGCTGTGTACGCATGCAATGGGTAGAGTCATTGCAGAAGTAAAAAATACGTAAGGTCACCTTTGTCTATGTCCCTGGACATGCGGGAGTACGGAGCAATGAAAGAGCTGACAGGTTGGCTAGCTGTGATGTCGTTGAGGACGGTCAACCAATGGATAGGGCGGACATCATCAATGCCTTCCGAGATGTGGGAAGAGCACAGGACTTCGACAAACACAAATCCACGTCACTTCTTCGGATGATAGAGGTGGGAGTTAAGATTGGCACAGCCAGAAATGAGAAGCTTAGTGGGCGTGTAAGAAGACTTATCAACCAACATAGAAATGGAGTGGTCAGTCGCAGGACACTGCAGGAATTGCTGAGGAGGGGATCTGAGCACCTATGGACATGTTCGGAGTGCAATGATGATGACCCGCAAATAACTCAATCATCACCACCACCACCACTATCAACACAACTACCAACATACAAAGATGTCACAATGCCAATTTTCGCTTAATTTCTTTCATTAGCTCAAACAAAACACAAGATCGTGGGTTGCTGACTGCATTCACTAGATTAATCGATCGTTTGTGGGCGCATCCATTGTTGTGTGCGGTACGTCATCATGATGGCTGATTGTATATCCTTAAACCGGCCGTACGCTTATAATGAAGGGAGAAATGACGGAGTTTTGTTCATGACTTTGCAACCCAGGTGTGAACTGGTTTATCATTTCACAAATTCACATTGCAGACAAGATGTGAGCGCGTACGGACTGTTGTTTGATATATGATGAGGATAATACTAAGTGTAACTGTATTTCATATGTTCGAATTTGGAGACAGAAACAATGTACTAACATCATAAAGCGCTATATATTTGGAGACAGAAACAATGTACTAACATCATAAAGCGCTATATATTTTTAAAATATGACGATCGACATTTTCAGGAGAACGTGAAAACTTCCGGTCAATGTGGCGGATAGGCGGCAGAAACCGTTAAAGACTATGTCTGAAAAGTGTTCCTTGTTGCAGTTTCCTCATATTCCAAGTCCGGCTTGTTGCAGGAGCTACTGAGTTAAGTGCTCTGTGCACACCGTGAGCTGTGCGTTTCATCCGTTTTGATCGTGTATCGATATTCCGATTGCTTACGATGAATGATGATATCTTATGACGGAGAACAGATGGCTGTGTTCACTTTCTGTGCGGCTTCGCCTTATGTTTTTGTCGTGTGCTGAGACTGATATAATGAGGACTAAAGCAACCTTTCTTTGTTCGGGAGATGAGATAACAATTCGGATAATTCCATTGGCACGGGCGGATGAGTAATTATAGATTTTAATTTGTTTGCAGTGATACCGGGGCCTTCCATAACCATAAACCACAAGATGTTTCTAGAATAAACGTTTTTTAGCGTTTTCACGCTGCAGCAACCCATTTGTGTGATCTACATCATCATCATCATCATCATCATCATCATCACCAAGTACCATGCCTGCTGGCGTAGATGATCATATCTCTCCACAACTTTCGATTTCGACAGTTATTTATCATTTCTGTTGTTTACCTTCTGCCAAGCCATTCTCTTAAGCTGTCTGGTATCTTTTATCTTTGCTTCCCTCTATTATTTCATCCCCTCACTTTTACAAATGTGCCTCTATATATTCCAGCTGTTACCTTCTCATTACGTGGCCAAGAAATGATGATTTTTTTTCTCTAATATTAGAAATTAGCTCTCTTTTTACTTTGGCCTCTATCAGAACGTTTTCATTACTCTTCTCATCTGTCCATGGTATTCTCAACATTCTTCTGTAAAATCACATTTCTACAGCCTCCACAGATTTTCTTGTCTGTTGTCCTATTGTCCATTTTCACATTCATATGTTAAGACTGACTCTACATAACATTTCAGAACTCTTTTTCTTGTTTCCATTGTCAAAAATGGATTGCATAGTATCTTCCACATTTTTGGGGAAATCTGCTTTTGCCTTAGCAATTCTACGCGCTACATAGCAAATAAATAAACGCTTGAACGCTATAATGAGGGCATTAACTTGTCATTTTTCTTTGCATATGACATTACGCAACTTTTTACGACCTCGCACGTGGTTTTATTCGCGGGCATGTAGCGCAGATGTTTGTTTACTTCTGTCTTTATCGTTGATATAGACTGGGTAATCTGGACTGTTTGATGACGTCTGCTCTCTGTGTCAAGGTTACTATTCAGATGGTTTAGTTTCACGCTCAAAGTGCAAGGACAGGGCCACATTATTAGCTTGAAGTATTATTTTGGAGACCAACTTAAGTATATGTACTTCTTTACTTCTTACTTACACTTCTGATATTTGATTCAGAGTTTTTGTTCCGACCATTAAAGAACATGTCCTCATGTTTACTTCAGAGTTCCTATTTCGACCATTAAAGAACATGTCCTCATGTTTACTTCAGAGTTCCTATTTCGACCATTAAAGAACATATTCTCATGTTTACTTCAGAGTTCCTATTTCGACCATTAAAGAACATGTTCTCATGTTTACTTCAGAGTTCCTATTTCGACCATTAAAGAACATGTTCTCATGTTTACTTCAGAGTTCCTATTTCGACCATTAAAGAACATGTTCTCATGTTTACTTCAGAGTTCCTATTTCGACCATTAAAGAACATGTTCGGGCGTTTACTTTCTTCAGAGTTCCTATTCCGACCATTAAAGAACAAGAAATGATTTAAACCACGACACCTTTTAGGTATCAGTGAAAAGAGAAAAGAAGAAGATCAATAAGATAATAGAATGGGAAATTGAAGTCCTAGAAATGTAGATTTGTAGATGAATTGGAAGATCTGGTTGGGAGAAACATCAAGTATAGATAACGACGTTTCCACAGCAGGTAACAAAGAGGACAAAAGAAGGAAAAAATATTTAACGCTATTTATGCAAGACAAAAGAAGAAAAAAATAATTAACGCTATTTATGCAAGACAAAAGAGGAAAAAAATAATTAACGCTATTTATGCAAGACAAAAGAACTATCATCATCATCATCATCATCATCATCATCATCATCATTATCATCAATTGCCATGTATGTTGGTGTAGGTGATTTGGTGTCTCCACAACTTTCGATCTCGACAGTTGTTTATCATTTCTGTTGTTGACCTTCTGCCAAGCCATTCTCTTAAGCTGTCCGGTATCTTTTCTCTTTGTTTCCCTCTATCTCTTCGTCCCTCAACTTTCCCAGTTGTTACAAAATATTCCAGCTGTTCCCTTCTGATTACATGGTCCAAAAAATGATGATAGTCTCTTCCCGATATTGGATTCTATAATTGTTGCGACCTACGATTATACAAAGAAATTACGACGGTGGTTTTATGTTGCCTTCCGACGGTTTGTTTACAGTTGGCTCCGCTAGCCTTTGACTAAAAATTCTCACCCACAAGGCAGTGGGGTTGTTTTACTTCAGAGTACCCACACTTAGCGTTTTACTCTCCCGAGCTTACCTGCAAGGCAGCATTGCAGCCGGAGGTTATTCTGTCTACTGCATACAGTAGTAGGTAACCAAAGAAAAAAAAATAGATAACATTAAAGAAACATAAAGATATACACAAAATAATAGTCTTAATTGATGACGTGTGCTAATATAGTCACAGCTGTTAGTATTCATCTCAAAGTGGCAGTTTAGTTCTAATCTAGAACATTTTTGATTTATTGATGCAGATACCCCGAGCCTAATACATTCCACTCACTCTGACAGTTGATATTTGGTGGGAGTGGTTTCAGTTTGTGACACACCACATATAAAACGTCACATTTTTAGCTGAAGTCAATACTCGGTGTGTGAATGATGATTTAGTAATTGGTGACCCCGACAAAGAAAGGAAATTAGCACATTTAAGAGCTCTCAGTGACCATGTTCTCAATTGTAAACCCCAAAACGTTGAGCCATTAAGATACAGCTTCTTATAATCACTTTGAGTGTTTAATAGAAGAACTGTGTTTTCACACAACATAGATGACACATGAACATAACTGATAAAGAGCCGTTGAATCAATTAGATGACACTCTCTATCTCTCTCTATCTCTCTATCTCTCTATATCTCTCTATATCTCTCTATATCTCTCTATATCTCTCTATCTCTCTATATCTCTCAATCTCTCTATATCTCTTTCTATCTCTCTATCTCTCTCTAAATCTCTATCACTCTCTATCTCTCTCTATCGCTCTCTCTCTCTATCTCTCTATCTCTCTATCTCTATCTCTCTGTCTCTGTATCTCTCTCTATCTCTCTATCACTCTCTATCACTCTCTATATCTCTATCTCTCTCTATCTCTCTATATCTCTCTATCTCTCTATTTCTATCTCTCTCTATCTCTATATCTCTATATCTCTATCTCTCTCTATCTCTCTCACGCTATATCTCTCTATCTCTCTATCTCTCTCACTCTCTATCTCTCTATTTCTCTATCTCTCTATCTCTCTATCTCTCTCACTCTCTATCTCTCTATCTCTCTATCTCTCTCTATCTCTCTATCTCTCTATCTCTCTATCTCTCTATCTCTCTATCTCTCTATCTCTCTATCTCTCTATCTCTCTATCTCTCTATCTCTCTCTATCTCTCTCTATCTCTCTCACTCTCTCTATCTCTCTCACTCTCTATCTCTCTATCTCTCTATCTCTCTAGCTCTCTATCTCTCTATCTCTCTCACTCTCTATCTCTCTATCTCTCTCACTCTCTATCTCTCTATCTCTCTATCTCTCCATCTCTCTCTATCTCTATCTCTCTTTCACTCATGTTCAATAATGATATCATCGTATATGGGATACTAGTTTGTTTTGAGGCAAGACGCCGGTCTAGAGACAGAAAGGTTGTGAGATCAAATCCCGGCTGTACCAGCTGGAATTTGTATTTGTAATTTCTCTCTGCGGCAACCACCCACAGATATCAGCAGCGAGACCTGGCTTGAAACGTCAATTGCTCATCAACGGTAAAAACATGAGTACCTCCGAAGATGGAGTTATATGCATGTGCGGCGAGGGACCCCTGTGCGCACGGCTGCCATGTATAAAACGGACTAACGCGCAAAATTCAGTTCCTAGTCTCTAGGGACATCGGCAGAAGTGAAAGCTGCCGAACGCACCTGGAAAATAATAATAATAATATTTTGTATCACCTATTTACTGACATTCTTTTCCTTCTTTTTATGACAAGCTTATCTTTTTTCACGATGTCATCTTTTGTTGTCCATGATTAGACAAGTCACAACGAACTAAAATTCATGAACTTGAATGCTAACTACTCCACTGCACACGTGGGAACTAACAGGAACTAAAATATGGAACATATACAACAGGATTAACGCATATTTGATCAGTTGAGAAGGATGCAATGGGTCAAATACTCAAATTTACAATCAAGGCTTTACAGTAGTAAAGAGGATTATGCCGACTGCATTCAAATTTACGACAAGGATTTTTTTCTAAATGTAGAAACACCGAGATAAAGACCAACAAGTAAATTTCAAAAGAATTTCTCAACACACAAGTAGAGATAATAAAATACGTCAGAAAGAATCAATTAGAATTTTTCGGGGACATCATGAGAAGAGGCAAGTTGGAATACTTGGTCACAGCTGGAAAAATACAGGGAAAGAGAGATCGCGGACTACAAAGAGTTGAGTTACTAGATAGCTTGGTGTCATGGCATGGAAAACAGTCAACAACAGAACTGATAAGATGAACTGTGGACAGAAAATTTGAAAGGACGTGATCGCCAGGGACAGCCGGATGATGATTGTGAGGCAACCAAAAAAATTACAACATAAGAAAATAATAAAATACAAACATAGAAGAGTTGCAGTCAGATACATTTATAAATTAACTGATAACAACAAGAAATTGACAAATAACTTCAAGAAATTGATTAGAAATTTCTGGAAATTGACAGATAACTACTAACAACATACGGGGTAAACCAACGTCTAACCAACCTTATTAAAAGCCTCTACGTCAACAGCAGCTTCTGGGCCAGAACAGCAGCAGACTACACGGACCACTTCGAAGTTAGACCAGGTGTAAGACAAGGGTGCGTACTATCCCCCCTACTGTTTATTATATACATGGACCATATATGCAAGCTAGCCAACCCATTAGAGACAGAGGAGATCAACGAGCTTTTATTTGCAGACGATCAGGCACTAATACATGAAACAATAGAAGACCTACAAGAACACTTAAACAAACTCAACGTCTCAGGCACAAAATACAACATGAAAATCAACATCAACAAAACAGAAGTCATGAATGTCGCCAAAATAAACAGAACATCAACATAACTATAGAAGGCAGGCAACTAAAACAAGTAGAGTAATTCAAATACCTAGGAAGTCTAATGATTAACGATAATTCTCAAAAAGCAGAGATAGAATCAAGATGCAACAAAGCTTGTCAAATCAGCGGACAATTATCACCACTATTGTCCAACAAAGAAATAACTCTGCGGGCAAAACGAGCACTATACAATACAATCTTCATCTCAACATTGTGCTACCAATGCCAGACCTGGACCCTAGATGCAAGAACAATAAGAAAAATAACCTCTACAGAGATGAAATGTGTTAGACGAATGACAGGAAACAGTCTGAGAGATAAGATCAGAAATGAAGAACTGAGAAAAAAGCTAGGAATAGCCCCCGCCATAGAATATATAAGGAAACAACAGATAAAATGGTTTGGCTACGTGATAAGACAGAAAGAACAAAACACAACACAACGAACCTTCAACAAACGTTGTGAGAACACCAGACCAAAGGGTCGACCACGAAAAAGATGGATCGATGGAATATTAGAAGCACTAGGAAACATAACAGCAGCAGAGGCGAACAGAAGAGCAAAAGACCGCAAATTATATCTCCCCTCGACGCTGAAAGGTAGATGAGGAAGGAAAGAAGAAGAATAAGACGGATAACTTCAAGACATTGACTGACAACTTCAAGACATTGACTGACAACTTCAAGACAATGACTGACAACTTCAAGACAATGACTGACAACTGCAAGACATTGACTGACAACTTCAAGACATTGACTGACAACTTCAAGACATTGACTGACAACTTCAAGACATTGACTGACAACTTCAAGACATTGACTGACAACTTTAAGACATTGACTGACAACTTCAAGACATTGACTGACAACTTCAAGACATTGACTGACAACTTCAAGACATTGACTGACAACTTCAAGACATTGACTGACAACTTCAAGACATTGACTGACAACTTCAAGACATTGACTGACAATAGTATGCGATAGATTGAGAAATCATTCACAAAATATCTCATCGTTATGACAAGAATCAAGAGTATTGAGATTAACTGTAACCAATCACAAGAGTTGTAACAGAATGCATGGTCGAGCAGAACAAATAGAATGTCGAGTTATTGCTTATTTGTATTGTAGACACCGCCCACTTCTAAGTCACATAGCCACCGCCCCACAGTTGATACAAAAAAAGCTATCTACATATTCCAGCGGTTGTCTGTAATGGAGGTAGAAGTGTGCTTGTTGGTCAGGAGAGATATTGTCCAGATTCCAGACTGTGAGATCGAGGGTAGACTTGTGGACTGATTTATCATTTCACAGATTCACATTGCAGGGGAGATCTCAGCGCCTACGGACTGATGTTCGAATTTCGAGACAAAACGATGTCCAAACATCATCAAGCGCTATACTTTTTTAAATAAAATTACACGATTAACATTTTCGGGAGGACGTGGACTTCCGGTCAATATGGTGGATAGGTGGCAGAAACCATTGAAGGCTATGCATGAAAAGTGTTACTTTTTGCAGTTTCCTCATATTCCAAGTCCGGCTTGTTGCAGGAGCTACTGAGTTAAGTGCTCTGTGCACACCGTGAGCTGTGTGTCTCATCCGTTTTAATCATGTTTCAATATTACGATTGTTTACGATGAATGATGATATCGTATGACGGGGAACAGACGGCTGTGTTCACGTTCTGTGCGGTTTCGCCTTATGTCTTTTGGCGTGTGCCGAGACTGCTATGATGGGGACTAAAACTACCTTTCTTGGTTTGGGAGATGAGTTAGTAATTTGGATGATTCCACTGGCACGGGCGGTTGAGCAATTATGGATTGTAATTCCTTTGCGGTGATACCGGTGCCTTCCATAACCATAACAATCGAAGTGTGCTTCATTCTTGTCAAAGATCAACTTGAAGGAGACTTCCGGTTAATATGGCGGATAGGCGACATGAACCATTGAGGCTCAATCTGAAAAGTGCTCCTTGTTGCAGTTTCTTCATATTTCAAGTCCGGCTTGCTATCGGAGCTACTGAGTTTAGTGCTTTGTGGATACCGTGAGCTGTGTTATTCACGCGGATCGTATTTCGATATTCCAACTGCTTACGATGAATGATGATATCGTCTGACGAAAGACAGTTTAGTTGCGTCCATTTTTGGAGCCGCTTGGCCTGTGCTTGTGCTTGTGCTTGTGCTTGTGCTTGTGCTTGTGCTTGTGCTTGTGCTTGTGCTTGTGCTTGTGCTTGTGCTTGTGCTTGTGCTTGTGCTTGTGCTTGTGCTTGTGCTTGTGCTTGTGCTTGTGCTTGTGCTTGTGCTTGTGCTTGTGCTTGTGCTTGTGCTTGTGCTGTGTGAATAATGGAATATTAGAATCACTAAGAAACATAACAGTAGGAGAAGCCAACAAAAGAGGAAAAGATGGAATGATAGAATATTAGAATCACTAGGAAACATAACAGTAGGAGAAGCCAACAAAAGAGGAAAAGATGGAATGATAGAATATTAGAATCACTAGGAAACATAACAGTTGGAGAAGCCAACAGAGGAGGAAAAGATGGATTGATTGAATATTAGAATCACTAGGAAACATAACAGTAGGAGAAGCCAACAGACGAGGAAAAGGTAGAGTGATAGAATATTAGAATCACTAAGAAACATAACAGTAGGAGAATGCCAACAGACGAGGAAAAGATAGAGTGATAGAATATTAGAATCACTAAGAAACATAACAGTAGGATAAGCCAACAGAAGAGCAAAAGACTGCAAATTATAGTTCCCCTCGACGATAAAAGGAAACTGAAGAAACAAAGTAGAAGAAGAAATAGTTTCTGTTATTGTTAGTGCTCATATCTGACATTGATCGCGCAGTTTTAGCAATGCGACATTTCAGTCGTCGACATCTGTCCTTGTTACCTAAAATCCCCTACATATTCAACTTAAATACAGATGTATTCATAAAAAAAATAGTTAAATAACTAGAAAATATAGGAACTGGAAATAAGATAAATTAAAGTCAGATTAGATTATTATACGACGTTTCTAAACAAGATTTAATTTTTTAAAATTATTTCACAAGACATTATTAAAACAAGACAAGACGTGAATAACAGACGCAAAAAAATGAATAAATATACAGACAACAGAAGACAAGAAAAACAAATATTCTAACAAAATATCGCATATTTTTATCAATTACCCACTTATTTCTTATCTTTTATTACTCAAAATTATTATCAATATCTTCCCTATTTTCCATAAGCAAAATGTATTTAATAATTCATTCCTTGACTTGTATTTCCTCGTGAGGTATTCCCACCTTCCTGCATCCGTTATTCCTAATTTGTTCATTACGTCTTGCAGCATTTTTCATTTCCGCTTCAGTCATTCAATTTGTGCGTTCGTGCGCGCCTCTGTATGCAAGCGCGTTGATGTAGATTTGAGAGAACCTTTTCTCTTTACCTTCTCCTAAGTGGCATGTCTATTAGACGTGTTGTCATGTTTGACATTTTCCTCTCCTGTCCCCCCACCCTTTCATATAACTGTGTCAGCAAGAATCGGGGATACATATCTGGCCTTTTATCACGAACGTTGTCCCGCACATTCCTCTCTCCAGGGGGCATCGGTAGCCTAGTTGGGAAAACCACCCGACTAGATAACCGACGTTCGGACAACCCGTGTTCAATTCCCGCTGGGAGCAGTGTGAATTGTACTCGTGGTTGGAAAAAAAAAAAAAAATACCCCCACGGTCGACCCAGCCGTTGGCAGAAATGGGTACCAGGGTATATTATCCTGGGAAGGTGAGGAATGTCGCTTCGCATCTGAGTTTCAATGCTTGAGGCTACACTCATCATTGAGTGCCGTCTCCGCAACGAAGGTTGGCTACCATGGAGCGCCATTTTGCTCTATCTCTTGCTTTGATGGTGCAGGCTGTCATCGGTTGATTTGTCCATCTTTTGATGTTACTCGTCCATGTTAATCTTGGTCTGCCTCTGCCTCTTTTACCTTGTATTTTCCCCTCCAGGATCACTTTGAGTAGGCTGTTGTGTCTTTTAACATGGCCTAAGAATCGCATTTGTCTTGTTCTAATTGTGTTCAGAAGTTCTCTTTTCATTTTTAGTTGTTTTAAGACTTTGTCGTTTGTTTTCTTTTCCTTCCATCCAATTCTACCTATTCTTCTATATATCCACATTTCAAAGGCTTCAATTCTATGTTCTGTTTTCTTGTCTAATGTCCATGTTTCAGCACCATATAGGAATATTGAGAAGATGTAACATTTTGCTATTCTTAGTTTTAGCTCTGGTGTTATTTGTTTTGATGTTAGTATGTCCTTCATGACATTAAAATTACTTTTTGCCATTCCTATTCTTTTGTTTATTTCAGTTGTACATTTTCCATCACTGGTTATAGTATGTCCAAGGTAGTTATAGTTCTGAACTGTCTCAAGGTCTATTCCTTCAATTTTGATATCCACTTGTGGGTTTTGGGTATTTTCTTTGTTTATGATCATAGTTTTAGTCTTTTTGATATTCATATCTAGTCCATATTTTTTGCTTGTCGTGTTTATTTCATTAAGTAATTGTTGTAGGTCTTTAGGATTTTCTGCTAGTAGTACAGTATCGTCAGCATATCTTAGGTTATTGATTATCTTTCCATTATTTGTAGGCCTGGCATCTCTATGATGTTTTTAAAGATTTGCTCAGTGTATAGATTGAACAAGCTTGGTGTTAGGATGCATCCTTGTCTTACTCCTCTTTTTATATCAATGGGTGTAGAGAACTCTTTGTTATATTTTATTATTGCTGTTTGCTCCCAGTATAGAGCAGTTTGCATATTAGTCGTATATCCATGTCATCTAGATGTATCTCTTTTAGGCATTCTATAAGTTGTTTGTGGTGTACTCTATCAAAAGCTTTGGTGTAGTCTATGAAGCAGGCATATATTGGTTTGTTTACTTCTGTGTATTTTTCGATTAATGTTCTCATGCAGAATATGGCTTCTTTTGTCCCACTATTTTTCCTAAATCCAAATTGCTGCTCATCTAATTCAGTATTGATTTTATTCTGAATCCTTCCTTGTATAACTTTTAGCAAGATTTTTGTAACATGGCCCATTAGGCTTATTGTTCTAAAGTCACTGCATTCAACTGCACCATTCTTTTTAGGCAATGCAATGAAAGTTGATGTTTTTAGTTCATTTGGTATGTATACTGTGTGGTATATGTCGTTGCATATGTCTGTAATCACTTCAATGCCAAAATCTTCAAGTGCCTGTATCATCTCTATCTGTATGCTTTCAGGTCCTGCTGCTTTTCCCCTTTTCATTGTTTTTATAGCTTTTTCCACCTCAGATTTTAAGATTTTATAGCCTGATGTACATTTTATAACTGGTTTCTTGTCCCTTTGATCATGAAATAATTCTGTTATATATTCCTGCCATCTATCTATGATATCCTTATTGTCTGTTAGCATTTTTCCTTTTTTTGTCTGCAATGCATCCACCTTCTGTGGCTTTTTTATTTGTATTAGTCATTCTCTTTATTTCTGTGTGCATTCCTCTTAGGTCTTGTTTGCTTTCCATAGTTTCTATTTCTCTACATTTTTGGCTGAGCCAGTCTTCTTTTGCCTTTTTGCACATTTTGCGTATCTCATTATCTATTTTATTGTATTGGGCAGTGTTCTTCGCTTGTCTCCTTTCTTCCATTTTTTCTAAGATGGTGTTAGTTATCCATTTTTGTTTTTTGTTCTTTTCTCTTTTGGGTAAGGTGTCGCAGGCTTTTTGTATGCTTTTCTTTATGCATTGCCATTTGGTTGTTACTTTTTCATCAGGATTTTCTCTTCTGTATTGTTCAATTCCTTCTTCTAGCAGCTTCTGGTATGTGTTCTTTACTTGTATTGTATAGGTATCTTTAATATCTTTTTGATTTAAAGCTGTTATGTCGAGTGGGTTGTTGATGAATCAGATTTTTGCTTGTTTCTCTTTAGTTTGATTTTCATTTTAATCATTACAGGATTGTGATCAGAATTAATATCTGCTCCTGGGTAGGTTTTGGCTTTCTTTACGCTGTTACGGAACCTTTCTTTTATCATTATGTAATCTATTTGATAAAACGATGCAGGAAAACACAAATGAACTATCATCAATAGCCAGCAAAATTGGGCTTGAGGTCAATCATGAAAAGACTAAAGTCATGAAAAGTTTAATTCCAACAAGTGACAAAATATACATGGAAAACAAACCAGTAGAAGAGATCGATCACTTTATCTATCTTGGAAGTCACATTGATCGAGAAGGGGATACGAGCAAAGAAATTAGAATCAGACTGGCTAAAGCAGCAATGTCTTTCAGAAGCCTTGAAAAGTTGTGGAAATCAAAACTCATTAGCACAAACACAAAACTTAGGCTATTCAAATCAAATGTACTATCAACCCTTACGTATGCGTGTGAAAGCTGGAAAACAACAAGAGATATAGAAACAAAGTTGAACGCATTCGAAAATAAATGTCTAAGGAAAATACTTGGTATAGAATGGAACGAATTCAAAACAAACGAGGAAATTAGAGAAATCGCCAATCAACCACTAATATCTTCAGTAATAAAGAAAAGACGATGGTCATACGTTGGACATGTGATGAGAAGAGATAATAATCGAATAGCAAAGCAAGCCCTCATATGGGAAACAACAGGTAAAAGAAAAAGAGGAAGACCCAGGGAGACACTGAGAAGAACATTGATGAGAGAGGCAAGAGCAGCAGGAATCGGCTCCCTCAATGAGATAGAACTGCTTGCACAGAACAGAGACAGATGGCGAGATTTAATAAAATATCTTTAAAAGAAAACTGCTAGAACAAAAATTCATATAGGAGAAGGTGTATCTTGGTCTACGCCCTATGGGCCGGTTACGGCTCGAAAGGTCAATAGATAGAGATAGAATCTATTTGATTCCTCTTCCTATCTCCAGGGCTTTTCCATGTGTATAGTTTCCTTTTCTCTTGCTCAAAGTAGGTGTTACATATTATCAGCCTGTTTTCTTCACAGAATTGTATTAATCTTTCTCCTCTGTCATTTCTTTTTCCTAAACCATGATTTCCTATAATTGTCTTATATCTACCTTTTCCTACTTTAGCGTTCCTGTCACCATTACAATCAAGATGTCTGAAGATTTCACTTGCTTCATAACTTTATTTAGGTCTTCATAGTATGCCTCTATTTGTTCATCTGTGTAGTCTTGAGTAGGTGCATATGTCTGTATTATTGCTATGTCGAATGGTTTTGCTTTCAACTTGAGTAGTATAATCCTATCACTGTATGTCCAGTGGGTACTTATATATTTTTGTAGCTCTCTTTTTATCAGTATTCCTACCCCCCCTTTGATGTTCTGTTGTGTTTCCTGAGTATATAAATGTATATTTTTCGTCTTCAATGTACCCACATTCCTTCCATCTAGTTTCTGATATGCCTAAAATATCTATATTTATTCGTTCTGCTTCTTGAATCAGATTTTCCCATTTCCCTTGTTGATATAGAGTCCTAACATTCCAAGTACTTATTTTAAGATCTTTCCTCCGACATAAGTTCGAATTTCTCCGACTCTCCATGGCTTCCTCAGGACTGGTACGTGATGAGGCTCCAATCTCTTTCACGGTGGTCAGCCATGTTCGTCTTTCGTGTTCTGAACATGCCTCTTGTGTACCACACACTTTGCTGTTTTCGCTTTCTGGGCCGTTGATCATTCTTGATTCCTCCGCCTCCATCCACCGTCACAGACTTTTCACATAAGGGTTGAACATACCCGTTTTTCCGTTGACATTTTTGTCAAACCATGTGCTTGCCTATCGAACCGCGAACACACAACACAAAGAAGAATAAATCATATTCCACTTAAATATCGGCAATCACAGTCCATCCCCACGTTAGAAGTAAAACATACACCAAACGGGAGAATAGCAACACATAATTTCACAACTAGACTGTCGCGTAAATCATTTAAATATATCAGCAAGAGCCGAATTATAAAAATCGACTACACGAAGCCGCCATGACACCGGAACATTTCTTGATAGGCGGCCGAGCACATATGGGTATAAACTCGCGTGCTAAGGCGCCGGTTCAAGTCTCGTACTTTACCTTTACCTATTCCTCTCTCCATCTAATATATTTATGTTTATATCACTTTCTGTCTAAACTTCTCTCCTTCTATATCTTTCTCTGTCCAATTTCTCACCATCTATACCACTTTCTGTCTAAACTTCTCTCCTTCTATATCTTTCTCTGTCCAATTTCTCACCATCTATACCACTTTCTGTCTAAACTTCTCTCCGTCTATATTTTTTTCTATCAAATTTCCCACCATCTATATCACTTTCTGTCTAAACTTCCCCCCGTCCATGTTTTTAACTCTGTCCAGTTCTTCTGTCTAAATCTATATTTTTCTATGGGGGACAGGTTGGTCTCGAGGCAAGACGCCGGCCTCGAGACAGAGAGGTTGTGGGTTCACATCCCGGCTGTACCAGTTGGGATTTTTGTTTGTGATTTCTCTCTGCGGCAACCAACTCTCAAGCCCCGGCTTGAAACGTCAATTACTCATCGACTGGAAAAAATATGAGTACCTCCGAAGACAGAGTTTTCTGCCTGTGCGGCGAGGAACCCCTGTGCACACGGCTGCCAGGGAAAAATGGATTTTCACGCCAAATTCAGTTTCTGGTCTCTAGGGACTTAAAGAGATCAAAGCTGGCGAACGAAAAAAAAATATTCTTCTATGAATCTCCCAGTCTATATATTTATCCGCATAATTTCTTTCACAAGAAGATGGTCATATATTGACCATATGGTGAGAAGTAGGTGGTTATATGTTGGCCATGTGGTGAGAAGTAGGTGGTTATATGTTGGCCATGTGGTGAGAAGTAGGTGGTTATATGTTGGCCATGTGGTGAGAAGTAGGTGGTTATATGTTGACCATATGGTGAGAAGTAGGTGGTTAAATGTTGGCCATTTGGTGAGAAGTAGGTGGTTATATTTTTACCATATGGTGAGAAGAAGGTGGTTATATGTTGGCCATGTGGTTGGAAGAAGGTGGTTATATGTTGGCCGTGTGGTGAGAAGAAGGTGGTCATATGTTGGCCATGTGGTGAGAAGAAGGCGGTTATATGTTGGCCATGTGGTGAGGAGGAGGTGGTTATATGTTGACCATGTGGTGAGAAGAAGGTGGTCATATGTTGGCCATGTGGTGAGAAGAAGGTGGTTATATGTTGGCCATGTGGTGAGGAGAAGGTGGTTATATGTTGGCTATGTGGTGAGAAATAGGTGGTTATATGTTGGTCATGTGGTGAGGAGAAGGTGGTTATTTGTTGGTCATGTAGTGAGAAGAAGGTGGTTATATGTTGGCCATGTGGTGAGAAGAAGGTGGTTATATATTGGCCATGTGATGAGAAGAAGGTGGTTATATGTTGGCCATGTGATGAGAAGAAGGTGGTTATATGTTGGCCATGTGTTGAGATGAGGGTGGTCATATGTTGGTTATGTGGTGTGAAGAAGGTGGTTATATGTTAGCCATGTGTTGAGAAGAAGGTGGTTATATGTTGGCCATGTGATGAGAAGAATGTGGTTATATGTTGGCCATGTGGTGAGAAGAAGATGGTTATATGTTGGCCATGTGGTGAGAAGAAGATGGTTATATGTTGGCCATGTGATGAGAAGAATGTGGTTATATGTTGGCCATGTGGTGAGAAGAAGATGGTTATATGTTGGCCATGTGATGAGAAGAAGGTGGTTATATGTTGGCCATGTGATGAGAAGAATGTGGTTATATGTTGGCCATGTGGTGAGAAGAAGATGGTTATATGTTGGCCATGTGTTGAGAAGAAGGTGGTTACATGTTGGCCATGTGGTGAGAAGAAGGTGGTTATATGTTGGTCATGTGTTGAAAAGAGACAAAAAGAGAATCTTAAAGCAGGCCCTCAAATGAGAACCGGCTGGTAAAGGAAAAAGATGCCGACATAGTGAAACACTAAAAATATTACTGACGCGAGAGGCACCAACAGCAGACATCAGTTCATTTGCTGGGGTTAAGTGGCTCGTCCAGTACAGAGGTGTGCTGCAAGATACAATTCGGTTGCTATGCAAGGTCTGACACTTGATAGCAAAGATAGTGAGACATTGAGAATCTAGAACTTCTGTCGCATGTGTCGGTTTCAGCTCGAAAGTGTGACCCTGTGAGGTAACCTTTAACCTCGTGGTCGGTTGACCTTTCTCAACCCGCGCACCCAAACACTTAGGCACTTTTGTTACTCTTCCGTCGTCTTAAGTCTGCTCTTTGTCAATTACTTCAAATTTACTCGGAGGCAGTCGTAAAGCTATTGCCAGTTTAAATAACCACTTTCCTCACATAGCGGCTAGTACTTTTCTTTATTATCTCACATATAACTTTATTATCTCATATATAACTTTATTATCTCACATATAACTTTATTATCTCACACATAACATTATTATCTCACATATAACTTTATTATCTCATATATAACTTTTTTATATCACATATACCTTTATTATCTCATATATAACTTTATTATCTCACATATAACATTATTATCTCATATATAACTTTATTATCTCACATATAACTTTATTATCTCACATATAACTTTATTATCTCATATATAACTTTATTATCTCACATATAACTTTATTATCTCATATATAACTTTATTATCTCACATATAACTTTATTATTTCACATATAACTTTATTATCTCACATATAACTTTATTATCTCACATATAACTTTATTATCTCATATATAACTTTATTATCTCATATATAACTTTATTATCTCACATATAACTTTATTATCTCATATATAACTTTATTATCTCACATATAACTTTATTATCTCACATATAACTTTATTATCTCATATATAACTTTATTATTTCATATATAACTTTGTCAAACAAAGCTTGTCAAATCATTGGACAGTTATCGCCACTATTGTCCAACAAGGAAATAACTCTGGATGCAAAACGGGCACTCTACAATACAATCGTCATCACAACGTTGTGCTACCAATGCCAAACCTGGACCCTAGATGCAAGAACAATAAGAAATATAACCTCTACAGATGAAATGTGTTAGACGAATGACAGGAAACAGTCTCAGAGATAAGATCAGAAATGAAGAACTGAGAAAAAAGCTAGGAATAGCCCCCACCATAGAATATATAAGGAAACAACAGATAAAATGGTTGGGCCACGTGACAAGGCAGAAAGAACAAAACACAACACAACGAGCCTTCAACAAACGTTGTGAGAACACCAGACCCAAGGGTCGACCACGAAAAAGATGGGTCGATGGAATATTAGAAGCACTAGGAAACATAACAGCAGCAGAGGCGAACAGAAGAGCAAAAGACCGCAAATTATATATCCCCTCGACGCTGAAAGGCAAATGAGGAAGGAAAGAAGATATAACTAAGGACCCACAGCTGATGGCTTGCGCCAGGATCTGTGAACCAAAACCATCCAGACCCTGCTCCACCTCTCCGTGGTGCCTCCAGTAACAGACTAACCTGCCTAGTTTGGCCAAGCGAGCAGGGATCGAAGAGGGAAGACAACCAGGTACAGACCGGTACTCGGTGAGGATTCATTCTGACCAGGTGACCAAGCCATTTAAGTTGTTGTTGTTCTATATATTCTTGGCAGGGCTTTGTTCCTACCATTTTTCTTATGGTTTCATTTGGTATTCTATCTCTTCTTGTGTTGTTTGTTACTTTTCTCAAGCATCGCATCTCACATGTATTGATCTTTCTTAATTTTGAGTTAGAAAGGGTCCGTGTTTGACTTTCATAGCACAAAGTTGGTATGAAAATGCTATTTATCATTTGTTGTTTAGCTGGCATAGAAATGTTTGGATGTCTTAGCAATGGTGAAAGCTGGTATGTGACAGCATTTGCTTTTTGTATTCTCATGTCAATTTCTCTGTCTAGTTTTCCATCTTCTGTGAACATTGTGCCCAAATACTTGAATTCCTTTACCTGTTTTATTTCTTTACCTTTGATCTTGATGTTTAATGGGTTTCTTAATTTGCTTATTCTCATTGCCTCTGTTTTTGCTGTGTTAATTTTCATACTGTAGTTTGTGCAGCTTTTATCTAGAGATGTTAAATGCTGTTGTAGCAGGTTTTCATCCTCATATATTAGACACTGGTCATCTGCGAAGAGTAGCTCGTTGCTGTTGTAGTTTTCTACCTCTATGTTATTATTTGATATTTCCTTATTGTTGGTTGATTCCTGATTTATTTTGTCCAAGAGGAGTGGTGAGAGGACGCATCCTTGTACTTACACCTGTTGTAACGTGAAGCCATTCTGACATACCCTCCGATGTTCTAACGGCACTTTGACTGTTTTTCTTCCTATATGTTGTAATATTTTGATCCTGACAATATCACAGATCTACTGCATACTACAACACAGCGTTTCTACGCCAAATTTACGTCCTTTTAAGAAGAGATGACGAAGATATAAAATAATTCATTTAACTGTCATCACGTGAACTAAAAAAAGAAAGAGAAAGAAAGAAAAGTATATTTTCTACCTGTTTCTATCTTTCTGCCTCTGAACCTGTCTCTAGATGATAGTTAGATACATGATACTGTATCTTATCATCTCAGACCGGTTTATATTTTTCTCCGCCCGAGTTAATCAAAGCATCTGACTTGCAGTCGATGCCGTGATACAGCCATCATGAGAGTTAAGACAGCGGGAGATAGAATATAGACAGAGCTCAACCCCTCGGGGGTGCACTTGTCTCCGTTGATAACATGCAAGGATTTCTTGGAAAAGTGGTCATTTCCAGGAATTGAAGCGAGGTAAAGATTGTAGGGATCTCAAAAGTGTAAATTAATGAATTGTGGGAAATAGAATTCTAATTAGAGCAAGGAAAATACGAGAAGGAAAATAAGAGTTTTTATTAAAGGAAAGATTCTATGGGGAAAATAGACTTTATTACAGGAAAAATTATAATAGGAAAATATATACTTTATTATATGAAATATTCTAATAGGAATTATATTTTATTATAGGTAAGATTCTAGGAGGAAAACAGGCTTTATTCTTCCTCTTTTCTCTTTTCACTGATACCGAAGGGGTGTCGTGGTTTATATCATTTGTCGTTCTTGAGCTGCTCGAACTGTCTGAATTAGTGATTTCCCTTTGTTGTTACATGTCTCTGTCACTGCATCTATCCATCTTCTTCTTTTCTCTTCCACTGATACCTAAAAGGTGTCGTGGTTTATATCATTTGTCGTTCTTGAGCTGCTCGAACTGTCTGAATTAGTGATTTTCCTTTGTTGTTACATGTCTCTGTCACTGCATCTATCCATCTTCTTCTGGGTCTTCCTCTTGGTCTTTTTCCATGCATTCTCGAGAAGAACGCCCTTGATGGTGATTGGTGAGGATCAAGTAGAATTCCATCCACTGTGCTATTACTAATTGAAAATGAGAAAACAATCATAGCGTTTAATAGGTACTTGGAACATCTGCGGATTAGGGGGGATAAAAGCACAGAAATAGTTAAATTTATGAAGACAAGGAATATAAAAATCTTAGGATTAGCTGACACAAGAAAGAGAGGTAAAATCATTAAAGAAATACACCCAAAGCTACACACTCGTCACGAGTGGAATTAACAACATGGCGGAAGTAAACAAACACGGGATCGGTTTTATAATTGAAAGTAACACTGTCAAAAGTCATACTAGAAATAGATTACATCTCGGAAAGAATTATAAGTATCAAATTAGCAGAAAAAGGAGGAAATACCAATTATATTCAAACATATGCTCCATACAACGACACATATAGTGAGGACAGCAAACAAGAATATTTTGATGAACTATCAGCCACAATAAATAAAGTCAATGACACAGAGAAATTATTTGTACTAGGAGATTTCAACGGTAGAGTAGGACAAAGGAGAACACCATGGGAATTATACCTAGGACCATTTAGTGACATTAGAACAGAGTAGGACAAAGGAGAACGCCATGGGAATTATACCTAGGACCAATTAGTGACATTAGAACAGAGTGTAATAGTAATGGTGAACACCTACTAAATATTTGTGCAGAACATGATCTTTAACAGACTTTATTACAGGAATGACTCTGATAGGAAAATAGATACTTTATTATATGAAATATTCTAAGAACAAAACATACTTTATTATAGGAAAGATTCTAAGAGGAAAACATACTTTATTATAGGAAAGATTCTAAGAGGAAAACATACTTTATTATATGAAATATTCTAAGAACAAAACATACTTTATTATAGGAAAGATTCTAAGAGGAAAACATACTTTATTATAGGAAAGATTCTAAGAACAAAAGAGACTTTATTATAGGAAAGATTCTAAGAGGAAAACATACTTTATTATAGGAAAGATTCTGAGAGGAAAACATACTTTATTATAGGAAAGATTCTAACAGGAAAACATACTTTATTATACGAAAGATTCTAAGAACAAAAGAGACTTTATTATAGGAAAGATTCTAAGAACAAAACATACTTTATTATAGGAAAGATTCTAAGAGGAAAACATACTTTATTATAGGAAAGATTCTAAGAACAAAACAGACTTTATTATAGGAAAGATTCTAAGAACAAAACAGACTTTATTATAGGAAAGATTCTAAGAACAAAACATACTTTATTATAGGAAATATTCAAAGAGGAAAACATACTTTATTATAGGAAAGATTCTAAGAACAAAACAGACTTTATTATAGGAAAGATTCTAAGAACAAAACAGACTTTATTATAGGAAAGATTCTAAGAACAAAACAGACTTTATTATAGGAAAGATTCTAAGAACAAAACATACTTTATTGAATGAAAGATTCTAAGAGGAAAACATACTTTATTATACGAAAGATTCTAAGAATAAAACATACTTTATTATAGGAAAGTTTCTAAGAACAAAACATACTTTATTATAGGAAAGATTCTAAGAACAAAACATACTTTATATTAGGAAAGATTCTAAGAACAAAACAGACTTTATTATAGGAAAGATTCTAAGAACAAAACATACTTTATTACAGGAATGATTCTAAGAGGAAAACATACTTTATTATAGGAATGATTCTAAGAGGAAAACATACTTTATTATAGGAATGATTCTAAGAGGAAAACATACTTTATTATAGGAATGTTTCTAAGAGGAAAACATACTTTATTACAGGAATGATTCTAAGAGGAAAACATACTTTATTATAGGAATGATTCTAAGAACCAAACATACTTTATTATAGGAAAGATTCTAAGAACAAAACAGACTTTATTATAGGAAAGATTCTAAGAACAAAACATACTTTATAATAGGAAAGATTCTAAGAACAAAACATACTTTATTATAGGAAAGATTCTAAGAACCAAACATACTTTATTATAGGAAAGATTCTAAGAACCAAACATACTTTATTATAGGAAAGATTCTAAGAACAAAACATACTTTATTATAGGAAAGATTCTAAGAACCAAACATACTTTATTATAGGAAAGATTCTAAGAACAAAACATACTTTATAATAGGAAAGATTCTAAGAACAAAACAGACTTTATTATAGGAAAGATTCTAAGAACAAAACAGACTTTATTATAGGAAATATTCTAGGAGTAAAATAGATACTTTATTGAATGAAAGATTCTAGGAGGGAAAACTGACTTTATTATAGGGAAGATTATAATAGGAAAATAGATCCTTTATTGTAAGAGCACTTATTTCATCATCATCGAGTGCCATCTCCGCAATGAAGGTTGGCTACCATGGGGCGCCATTCTGCTCTGTCTCTTGCTTTGATGATATCTTTTGATGTTACTCGTCCATGTTTGTCTTGGCCTGCCACTGCCTCTTTTTACCCTGTATTTTGCCCTCCAAGATTACTTTTGGTAGGTTGTTTTACATATTTACAGTACATATTGCCCTAGCATATAACCACATTGGTTGAGTGGTTAGTGTGCTTGTTTTCTGATGAGAGGGTCTGATTTCAATTCCCAGAAGTAGCAGATTTCTTTTCTCGGACTGACAAGGCCTCAGTGTTTGCCCAGCCTCTAAAAATGGGTACCATAGATAAATGAGGGAAGTAAAGGTGGTTTAACTCAGCCTTAATAGCAAAAAGACAGAAGTAATGGTAACAACAAAGAAAAGACATCCCATCAGTGCAGAATAAAGAAAAGCGGAATAATATTAAAACAGGTAAATGAATTTAAATATTTGGGAACTTTGCTAACCTCAGACGGAAGATGTACAACAGAGGTGAGATGCAGAATGGCTCAGGTAAAAACAGCTTTACAAAAATTGAGGAAGATACTATGCAATCCATTTTTGACAATGGAAACAAGAACAAAAGTTCTTAAATGTTATGTAGAGCCAGTCTTAACATATGGATGTGAATCATGGACAATAGGACATCATACACGAAAATCACTGAAGTCTGTAGAAATGTGGTTTTACAAAAGAATGTTGAGAATACCATGGACAGCTAAGAAGAATAATGAAATTGTTCTGAAAGTGGTCAAAGCAAAAAGTAGAGCTAATTTCCAATATTAGGAAGAAACAATCATCATTTTTTGGCCATGTAATGAGAAGAGAACAACTGGAGCATATTGTAACAACTGGAAAAATTAAGGGACGAAGAGGTAGAGGGAAGCACAGAGAGAAAATACCAGACAGATTAAGAGAATGGCTAGGCAGAAGGTCAAGAACAGAAATGATAAATAACTGTCGAGATCGAAAGTTGTGGAGAGACATGATCACCTCGACAGTAGGCCAGGTACTTGATGATGATGATGATGATTATATGAAAGATTCTATTAGGAAAACAGACTTTATTATAGCAAAGATTCTAAGTATAAAACAGTCTATATTATAGCAAAGATTCTAAGTATAAGACAGTCTTTATTATAGCAAAGATTATAATGTATAAGACAGCCTTTATTATAGCAAAGATTCTAAGTATAAGACAGTCTGTATTATAGCAAAGATTCTAAGTATAAGACAGTCTTTATTATAGCAAAGATTATAATGTATAAGACAGCCTTTATTATAGCAAAGATTCTAAGTATAAGACAGCCTTTATTATAGGAAAGATTCTAAGTATAAGACAGTCTGTATTATAGGAAAGATTCTAAGTATAAGACAGTCTATATTATAGGAAAGATTCTAAGTATAAGACAGTCTGTATTATAGCAAAGATTCTAAGTATAAGACAGTCTGTATTACAGCAAAGATTCTAAGTATAAGACAGTCTGTATTATAGGAAAGATTCTAAGTATAAGACAGTCTATATTATAGGAAAGATTCTAAGTATAAGACAGTCTGTATTATAGGAAAGATTCTAAGTATAAGACAGTCTATATTACAGCAAAGATTCTAAGTATAAGACAGTCTGTCTTATACTTAGAATCTTTCCTATAATACAGTCTATATTATAGGAAAGATTCTAAGTATAAGACAGTCTGTATTATAGGAAAGATTCTAAGTAAAAACTAAGGAAAATTTTTTTTATATTTCCTATTTTAATGAATATGGCGACTGATACAAAATGGATAATGTAGAAAAAGACATTATGTCATGATGAGTAGTCGGTCTTGTCTTTCTTCCTGGGTCTTATCCGATGTTGTCTGTTTTACTGTGTCTTACCCGATCTTGTCTGTCTTACTATTTCTTACTCGGTCTTGTCTATCTTACTATGTCTTACTCGGTCTTGTCTGTCTTACTGTGTCTTACTCGGTCTTGTCTGTCTTACTGTCTTACTGTGTCTTACTCGGTCTTGTCTGTCTTACTATGTCTTACCCGACCTTGTCTGTCTTACTATGTCTTACCTGGTCTTGTCTATCTTACTCTGTCTTACTCGGTCTTGTCTGTCTTACTGTGTCTTACTCGGTCTTGTCTGTCTTACTGTCTTACTGTGTCAAACTCGGTCTTGTCTGTCTTACTATGTCTTACCTGGTCTTGTCTATCTTACTCTGTCTTACCCGATGTTGTCTGTCTTACTCGGTCTTGTCTGTCTTACTCGGTCTTGTCTGTCTTACTATGTCTTACTATGTCTTACTCGGTCTTGTCTGGCTTACTATGTCTTACCTGGTCTTGTCTATCTTACTCTGTCTTACCCGATCTTGTCTGTCTTACTCGGTCTTGTCTGTCTTACTATGTTATACTAAATCTTGCTGTGTCTTGTTTGTCTTACTATGTCTTATTCGGTCTTGTCTGTCTTACATTGTCTTACCCAATCTTGTCTCTATGACTCAGTCTCGTCTATCCTACCCTGTCATTTCACCCGTCACTCTATGACTCAGTCTACATCTAAATAGACCAACATGAATAATGACTCAGCCAAACAATTACACAAGAGACACAGACCTTAGAGAAGGCAAAGAGTAAATACACAGACTGGATAGAAAGGGAGTTAATCCCAAGTCGACATTGATTACCGCCACGACTCTCTAAACCCGGGTCTAAATTCACGTGTACAGAGTCGTTCAGTCAAGTTTTTCTCTCGTTCTTTCTATCCGTCATATTCATCTTCACGTTCTGTCACTCAAAACGTACATCATCTTTCGATGAGCGACACTACAAGATCTTTAGTCGGTGAACATTTTTTTTTAAAAAAACGTCAATGGCGACCGTGCTCTGTTTTGCGCTGTTTTACGCTGTTTTACGCTGTTTTGCGCTGTTTATGACTGAAGTACAAACAATAATTTCTTTTTAATTTATTCTGCCCTGGAAGAACAAGTTAAAAAGGCATTGGGCATCTGTCGTCGTATAATTCATAACTTCTGTCGCTACTTGGATGTATGATGATATTTGGAGGCCTCAGTAGCCTAGTTGGGACAACCACCCAACTGGGTTACCGACTTTCGGACATCCCATTTTCGATTCCCTCTTGAAGCAGTGTTTTTTTTTTTTATCTTCTTCTTTCCTTCCTCATCTGCCTTTCAGCGTCGAGGGGAGATATAATTCGCGGTCGTATGCGCTTCTGTTCGCCTCTGCTGCTGTTATTTTTCCTAGTGCTTCTAATATTCCATCGATCCATCTTTTTCGTGGTCGACCCTTGGGTCTGGTGTTCTCACAGCGTTTGTTGAAGGCTCGTTGTGTTGTGTTTTGAAATTTATGTCTTGTCACGTGGCCAAACCATTTTATCTGTTGTTTCCTTATATATGGGGGCCTCGGTAGCCTAGTTGGGAAAACCACCCGACTAGATTACCGACGTTCGGACAACCCGTGTTCAATTCCCGCTGGGAGCAGTGTGAATTGTACTCGTGGTTGGAAAAAAAAAAAAAATACCCCCACGGTCGACCCAGCCGTTGGCAGAAATGGGTACCAGGGTATATTATCCTGGGAAGGTGAGGAATGTCGCTTCGCATCTGAGTTTCGATGCTTGAGGCTACACTATACAGAAATATCCGAACATTTCTGGATAGGCGGCCGAGCACATATGGGTATATACTCGCGTGCTAAGACGCCGGTTCAAGTCTCGTACTTTACCTTTACCTTTACCTTCCTTATATATTCTATGGCGGGGGCTATTCCTAGCTTTTTTCTCAGTTCTTCATTTCTGATCTTATCTTTCCTGTCATTCGTCTAACACATTTCATCTATGTAGATGTTATTTTTCTTATTGTCTTATTATCTAGGGTCCAGGACTGGCATTGGTAGCATAACGTTGAGATGAAGATTTTATTGTAGAGTGCCCGTTTTGCCTCTAGAGTTATTTCCTTGTTTGACAATAGTGGTGATAATTGTCCAATGGTTTCACCAGCTTTGATGCATCTTGAGTCTATCTCTGCTGTTTGTGAATTATCATTTTTCACCAAACTTCCTCGGTATTTTAATTCTTCTACTTGCTTTTGTTGCCTGCCCTCTATAGTTATGTTGATGTTCTGTTTATTATTGGCGACATTCATGACTTCAGTTGTATTCGTGGTTTGGAAAAAAAACATACCCCGGCGGTCGACCCAGCCGCTAGCAGACATGGGTACAAGGGTAGTAATCTGGGAAGGTGAGGAATGCCGCCTTGCATTGTGAGTTTCCATACTTGATGCGACACTATCCGGAAGTCTTCGAAGACTTCTGGATAGGCGGTCGAGCACATTCGGGTGAAAACTCGCGTGCTGAGGCGCCGATTCAAGTCTCGTACTTTACCTTGACCTTTATGATGGACTGCCTACAAAATAAGCATCATTTTTACTATTTTAGGATTTGTTGTATCTTCTTTTCGTTGTCTGTTTGCTTTGTTCACATTTTATGAAGATGACCGCATGAGGCCCGAAATGTCAAATATTTTCTATTGTCCTTTTTTTGTTGTAAAGCTATCCCCAAACTATGAAGGAGTGTATGCTGCACCCCAGTACTTGTTGCCATCACTTGTTGCCGTCACTTGTTGCCGTCACTTGTTGCCGTCACTTGTTGCCGTCACTTGTTGCCATCACTTGTTGCCATCACTTGTTGCCATCACTTGTTGCCATCACTTGTTGTCATCACTTGTTGTAATCACTTGTTACCATCACATGTTGCAATCACTTGTTGTCATCACTTGTTGTCATCACTTTTTGCCACTACTTGTTGCCATCACTTGTTGTCATCACTTGTTGTCATCACTTGTTGTCATCACTTGTTGCCACTACTTGTTGTCATCACTTGTTGCCATCACTTGTTGTCATCACTTGTTGTCATCACTTGTTGCCACCACTTGTTGCCATCACTTGTTGCCATCACTTGTTGTCATCACTTGTTGCCATCACTTGTTGCCATCACTTGTTGCCATCACTTGTTGCCATCACGTGTTGTCATCACTTGTTGCCATCACTTGTTGCCATCACTTGTTGCCACCACTTGTTGCCATCACTTGTTGCCATCACTTGTTGCAACTACTTGTTGTCATCACTTGTTGCCACTACTTGTTGCCAACACTTGTTGCCATCACTTGTTGCCATCACTTGCTGCCATCACTTGTTGTCATCACTTGTTGCCATCACTTGTTGCCACCACTTGTTGCCATCACTTGTTGCCATCACTTGTTGCCATCACTTGTTGCCATCACTTGTTACCATCATTTGTTGCCATCACTTGTTGCCACTACTTGTTGTCATCACTTGTTGCCACTACTTGTTGCCATCACTTGTTGCCATCACTTGTTGCCATCACTTGTTGTCATCACTTGTTGTCATCACTTGTTGCCATCACTTGTTGCCACCACTTGTTGCCATTCCTTGTTGCCATCACTTGTTGCCACCACTTGTTACCATCACATGTTGCCATCACTTGTTGTCATCACTTGTTGCCATCCCTTGTTACCATCACATGTTGCCATCACTTGTTGTCATCACTTATTGCCACCACTTGTTGCCATCCCTTATTGCCATCACTTGTTGCCATCACTTGTTGCCATCACTTGTTGTCATCACTTGTTGCCATCCCTTTTTGCCATCACTTGTTGCCACCAGTTGTTGCCATCCCTTATTGCCATCACTTGTTGCCATCACTTGTTGCCATCACTTGTTGCCATCACTTGTTGCCACCAGATGTTGCCATCACTTGTTGCCACCACTTGTTGCCATCTCTTGTTACCATCACTTGTTGCCATCACTTGTTGCCACCAGTTGTTGCCATCACTTGTTGCCATCACTTGTTGCCATCACTTGTTGCCACCACTTGTTGCCACCACTTGTTGCCATCACTTGTTTCCACCACTTGTTGCCATCCCTTGTTGCCATCACTTGTTGCCAGCACTTGTTGCTACCACTTGTTGCCAATACTTGTTGCCACCACTTGTTGCCATCCCTTGTTGCCATCACTTGTTGCCATCACTTGTTGCCAATACTTGTTGCCACCACTTGTTGCCATCACTTGTTGCCATCCTTGTTGCCATCACTTGTTGCCATCACTTGTTGCCAACTTGTTGCCATCACTTGTTGCCAATACTTGCTGCCAACACTTGTTGTCACCCCTTGTTGCCATCACGTGTTGCCACCACTTGTTGCCATTCCTTGTTGCCATCACTTGTTGCCCTCACTTGTTGCCATTACTTGTTGCCATCACTTGTTGTCATCACTTGTTGCCATCCCTTGTTGCCATCATTTGTTGCCACCACTTGTTGCCATCCCTTGTTGCCATCACTTGATGTCATCACTTGTTGTCATCACTTGTTGCCACCACTTGTTGCCATCCCTTATTGCCATCACTTGTTGCAATCACTTGTTGCCATCACTTCTTGCCATCACTTGTTGTCATCACTTGTTGCCATCACTTGTTGTCATCACTTGTTGCCATCACTTGTTGCCACCAGTTGTTGCCTTCCCTTATTGCCATCACTTGTTGCCATCACTTGTTGCCATCACTTGTTGCCACCAGATGTTGCCATCACTTGTTGCCACCACTTGTTGCCACCAGTTGTTGCCATCCCTTATTGCCATCACTTGTTGCCATCACTTGTTGCCATCACTTGTTGCCACCAGATGTTGCCATCACTTGTTGCCACCACTTGTTGCCATCCCTTGTTACCATCACTTGTTGCCATCACTTGTTGCCACCAGTTGTTGCCATCACTTGTTGCCATCACTTGTTGCCATCACTTGTTGCCACCACTTGTTGCCACCACTTGTTGCCATCACTTGTTGCCACCACTTGTTGCCATCACTTGTTGCCATCACTTGTTGCCACCAGATGTTGCCATCACTTGTTGCCACCACTTGTTGCCATCCCTTGTTACCATCACTTGTTGCCATCACTTGTTGCCACCAGTTGTTGCCATCACTTGTTGCCATCACTTGTTGCCATCACTTGTTGCCATCACTTGTTGCCACCACTTGTTGCCATCACTTGTTGCCACCACTTGTTGCCATCCCTTGTTGCCATCACTTGTTGCCAGCACTTGTTGCCACCACTTGTTGCCAATACTTGTTGCCACCACTTGTTGCCATCCCTTGTTGCCATCACTTGTTGCCATCACTTGTTGCCAATACTTGTTGGCACCACTTGTTGCCATCCCTTGTTGCCATCACTTGTTGCCATCCCTTGTTGCCATCACTTGTTGCCAATACTTGTTGCCAACACTTGTTGTCATCCCTTGTTGCCATCACGTGTTGCCACCACTTGTTGCCATTCCTTGTTGCCATCACTTGTTGCCCTCACTTGTTGCCATTACTTGTTGCCATCACTTGTTGTCATCCCTTGTTGCCATCCCTTGTTGCCATCACTTGTTGCCACCACTTGTTGCCATCACATGTTGTCATCACTTGTTGTCATCACTTGTTGTCATCACTTGTTGCCACCACTTGTTGCCATCCCTTATTGCCATCACTTGTTGCAATCACTTGTTGCCATCACTTCTTGCCATCACTTGTTGTCATCACTTGTTGCCATCACTTGTTGTCATCACTTATTGCCATCACTTGTTGTCATCATTTGTTGCCATCTCTTGTTACCATCACTTGTTGCCACCACTTGTTGCCATCCCTTGTTGCCATCCCTTGTTGCCATAACTTGTTGCCATCCCTTATTGCCATCACTTGTTGCCATCCCTTATTGCCATCCCTTGTTGCCATCACTTGTTGCCACCACTTTTTGCCATCCCTTGTTGCCAGCACTTGTTGTCATCCCTTGTTGCCATCCCTTGTTGCCATCCCTTGTTGCCATCACTTGTTGCCATCCCTTATTGCCATCCCTTGTTGCCATCACTTGTTGCCAGCACTTGTTGCCATCACTTGTTGCCACCACTTGTTGCCATCACTTGTTGCCAGCACTTGTTACCATCACTTGTTGCCACCACTTGTTGCCATCCTTTGTTGCCATCACTTGTTGCCATCCCTTGTTGCCATCCCTTGTTGCCATCACTTGTTGCCATCACTTGTTGCCATCCCTTGTTGCCATCACTTGTTGCCATCACTTGTTGCCACCACTTGTTACCACCACTTGTTGCCAGCACTTGTTGCCATCACTTGTTTCCAATACTTGTTGCCACCACTTGTTGCCATCCCTTGTTGCCATCACTTGTTGCCATCACTTGTTGCCAATACTTGTTGCCACCACTTGTTGCCATCCCTTGTTTCCAATATTTGTTGCCAATATTTGTGGCTATCTCTAGTTGCCATCACTTGTTGCCATCACTTGTTGCCATCCCTTGTTGCCATCACGTGTTGCCACCACTTGTTGCCATCACTTGTTGCCATCCCTTGTTGCCATCCCTTGTTGCCATCACTTGTTGCCATCACTTGTTGCCATCACTATTACATATCATCTCGTTTTATCAAACAGCAAAATAGTCTTCTTAGTATTTACTAGTTAAAAAAGCAGGCAATGTGTTATGTCGCTAGGTTACGGTAAAGTTGTGCCTTTAGGCATGACAAATCGGACATCGAAATGAGTAAATTTTACTTAAAAGACTAGACCCAAGGTCCAACCACGCACAAGATGGATTTAGGGAATATTAGAAACACAAGGAAACATAACAGTATGAGAAGCCAACAAAGGTAGCAAAAGATGGAATGATGAAATATTGAAAAAGTAGGAAGGACAACAGCTGCGGAGGCTAACAGAAAAGCAAAAGACGGAGAATTATATTTCCTCTCGGTGCTGAAAGGCAAATGATGAAGTAAAGAAGAATAAGAAAATTTAAATAAGAAAATTTAAATAAGACAATTTAAATAAGACAATTTAAAAAAGAAAATTTAAATACGAAAATTTAAATAAGAAAATGTAAATAAGAAAATTTAAATAAGACAATTTAAATAAGACAATTTAACTAAGACAATTTAAATAAGAAAATTTAAATAAGAAAATTTAAATAAGACAATCAGTAATTATCACTAACTAACAGTAAATGTCATCAGAGACAATCGATAGTTATCGTCACAGAAAAAAATGAAACATTATCACAGGTTAACTAGAAACACTATTGTAGGTCAATTTCAAATATCTCCGCAGACCTCACTCTAGGAAATGTACAAATATCACTAACAAGATATAAATATTACATACTGGAGATATCACATAAACTAGAAATATCGCATAGAAAAAAAAGAAATATCACGCAATAGCTATTATTATCACATGAAAACTATAAATATATTTTTTACTAAACTAGAAATGTCACTTAAAAAACTTGTATTATCACATAAAATCTTGAAATAGCACATACAAATTAAAGATATCACATACAAAATGGAAATATATACACATATTCACATATAACTAGTAATACCACTTACAAACCTGAAATATCACGTGCAAACTTAAAACATCACAACAAACTCCCGACGGCGTGGATAACCGCTCAGGTATCAAAATAAATCTAATGAGGTTCCAGTTACCTCCTAACTATTCGTTATTAATCTCATGACTCACTTTCTCTCATCATACATTGAATGAATTATCTCTGTCCACATTCCCTAAACAGTGTACAGAACTTAACAACCAACATAATGTCCACGTTATAAATCCATCTCATGGAACATATCATTACAGACACTTCCTAGTCTGCTCACTGTCACTCCACAGTATGATTACAGAAGATCCCGCTTCCTAAACTAAGGATCCAGTCTCACCCGTTCCTTTAAACTACATACACGTCTCCTTAAGTGAAATGTCCACAGTCTGGTTGTTGTACACATGGCTAGCTAATATGGGCCTTCGTCATGTCACTACTAAAATAGATCAACTTCTTGAGTAACGTAGATTACAGGTGATCTCTTAATGCCTCTATGAATCTCTCTGAAACTTCATCCTACACACTTCGTTAGACCCCGTGTGCCTGCCCTGCCTTCCCATTTTCTTCTCTCTGTGCATCCCTTTAAATATTGCATGTCTTAAACACCGGAAATCTTCCTACGTCATTCCTCCAGCCAATGAAATCACTTTCCTTTCTTACTTCTACGTACTCTTCGTGTCTCCCAATCCCCTTGACATTCCCGACAACTATCTGCGTCTCACTTTACTCCCCTGTCACTCTGAACACCTGACCACTCTCCCCGACTCGCTCATTCCAGTCTTCATGTGAGACCCTTACTCGTATACTATCTCGCACATTTCACATTCTCTTAACACACCATGATTGTCTCCACCGCCTTACACTCCTTGTTACATCTCAGCCTCCTTGTTACATCTCAGCCTCCTTGTTACATCTCAGCCTCCTTGTGACCGCTAAATCGCATCAACGCTTTTTAAAGTTCCTGAAAAATCTTAGCGAACTTCGCACACTGGCGAACCTCACCTACATCCCCCCCCCCCTTTCTCTCCTCCCCCCCCCCACCAAACAAACTCCCACCCAAACAATTTTTTAAATGATGCTTCGAAATTGTGACTTGTGAAATAAATGTACTTTCTTTAAAAAAACCTGTCCTTCCAAGGCAGCGGCATACTGCTTACTCATTTCGATTTTGTAGAATCACGAATCACTTATGAGATCATATTGATTCGACGAGCATGATAAAAAATGTGGAGGCGGGCTCAGTACGCATGCAATGGGTAGAGGCGTTGCAGAAATCCAAAATGCGTAAGGTCACCTTTGTCTTTGTCCCTGGACATGCGGGAGCACGGGGAAATGAAAGAGCGGAAAGGTTGGCTAGCTGCGCTGTCGTTGAGGACGGGCAACCAATGGATCGGGCGGACATCATCAATGCCCTCCGAGATGTGGGAAGAGCACAGGACTTCGACAAACACAGATCCACGTCACTTCTTCGGATGATGGAAATGGGAGTTAAGTTGGGCACAGCCAGAAATGAGAAACTTAGTGGCCGTGTAAGAAGACTTATCAACCAACATAGAACTGGAGTCGTCAGTCGCTGGACACTGAGGGAATTGCTGAGGAGGGGATCTGAGCACCTATGGACATGTTCGGAGTGCAATGATGATGACTCAATAACTCAAATTCACAAACAACCTCCATTTCAAAATCCGTTTTCGATAGGGCTAGGTATCTCTTACCGTCATCCTTGAAATCAATATTCTCTGGGGGCGAAATTAGGAACTCATACTGCTCTAAATGGGGTTCGAACCGGTTACGTTTAGACTGTGAGGCGAGAACTTTATTGCCACTCAGATAAAGAAGTTGAAACAACAAATAAACTGGTTTACCCATCTAGAAAAAATGACATGCCATTCCGTTCCATAAAGGCATATATTAAAAGGGGAGAAGGTCAAGAGGCAGACACAGAGTAAGGTGGTCAGACAGCATCAAAGAAAAACTACACCATCAATTGATACATGATTGAAGTTGCCAGAAGGGCGAGAGCCTACAACTTTGTGTCTTCTTCGAGATTTATTTCCATTTGTGTCCAAGAGAAAGAAAGAAGGAAAGAAAGGAAGAGAGAAAGAGAGAGAGAGAGAGAGAAAGGAAGAAAGACAGAAAGAGAAAGAAAGGAGGACAGAAAGAAACAAAAGAAAGAAAGAAGGAAGTAAAGAAGGAAGGGAGGAAGAAAAGAAGGAAAGAAAGAATGAATGAATGAAAGAGGAAAAGAATAAAAGAAGGAAAGAAAGAAAAAAATGAAAGAAAGACATAAGGAAAGAAAGAAAAAGTTAAGGACAGAACGAAGGAAAGAAAGAAAGAAGACACATCTTTGGTAAACACAGAAAAACACTAAGTTAAACAGAAATCCTGAAAATAATTCATTAATTTCTACTTTGTTTACCCACCACAGGGTGTCGTATCTAGTTTTAACAGCTTCGTGCCTACCCCCTCTACGGCCTAAATTGACGATACCCTCAGTCTAGTTTAGCCTTTTAATCTGGACTTTCAGATCTTTCCAGAGCACTTCTACCATCAACTTTACTTTGGGCTAATTTGAATCAACCACCGCGGATTTCCAGCCTCGACTAAATGGAAAAATAAACTGGACTTGAAGTACGAGACGAGAACTTTGTGAAGTTTCATATTGATCTTGATACTTGTTGAGAACTGATAAGAATCGATAAGGGTTCTTTCTCAAGCGTAGTATGTTTGTGCTAAGATAGGCTGAATAACTACATTCTATAATTACATTTGAAGTCATGTTTTGAGTGAGATGAATTTATGAAATACAATCTGTGCAGATTTAGTTTAGTTTTTTGTTTCGCTTAGTTTATTTTATCTCTCAATATTAGGAAGATACATTGGTTCGGCACATAACAAGACAAAAAGAACTAACAATGACTCAAAGAGCCTTCAATAAACGCTACGAAAACGCCAGATTAAGAGGAAGACCGAGAAAGAGATGGATAAAGGGAATACTAGAGTCACTAGGAGGAATAACATCAGAAGAGGCCAACAGAAGAGCAAAGAATCGCAGATTGTTTCTCCCGTCGACGCCAACAGCAGCAGAGGAAGGATAGAAGAAGAAGAAGAAGAATATTAGGAAGAAACAATCATCATTTTTTGGCCATGTAATGAGAAGGGGACAACTGGAATATATTGTAACAACTGGGAAAATTGAGGGACGAAGAGATAGAGGGAAGCAAAGAGAAAAAATAACAGACAGCTTAAGAGAATGGCTTGGCAGAAGGCCAACAACAGAAATGATAAATAACTGTCGAGATAGAAAGTTGTGGAGAGACATGATCACCTACGCCAGCAGGCCCGGTACTTGATGATGATGATGACGAGTTTAGTTTAGTTTATTTTTTTTAGTTTAGTTTATTTTAGTTTAGTTTATTCTGTATCGCTTAGTTTATTTTAGTTTAGTTTATATTGTTTAGCTTAGTTTATTTTATTTAGTTTAGTTTAGTTTAGCTTACTTTATTTTAGTCTAGTTTACTTTAGTTTAGCTTAGTCTAGATTAGTTTAGGTTAGTATAGTTTAGTTTAGATTAGATTAGATTAGATTAGTTTAGTTTAGTTTAGTTTAGTTTAGTTTACATTAGTTTAGTTTAGTTTAGTTTATTTTAGATTAGTTTAGTTTAGTCTAGTTTAGTCTAGTCTAGTCTAGTCTAGTCTAGTCTAGTGAAAAATGTCCACAAGAGCTCAGATGACCTCCGTAGTATATCCCTTAACGTGTAGCGAGTGACCACACCGGAGTTGTATTGGCTGACACGTCCTCCTTTTATTCAAAGCTATTATGACCAGCATAAGTATAACCAGTGCGACATGCTGCAGGCGCTACTGAGTTTAGTGCTCTACGCATACCGTGAGCTGTGTTTTTCATCAGGATTATGTTTGGATCGACCGGTTGTTTATGATGAGTGATTATATTGTATGACGAAGGGCAGTTCAGTTGCATTCACTTTCGGTACCGCTTGGACTTATGTCTTTTGGCGTGTGCTGTAGCTGCTATTAAGGGCACTGCAGCAGCTTTTATTATTATTATTTTTTTTTCAATGAGATGAATTTTAATTCGGATGATTATACTCACACGGCGGTTGAGAAATTATGGATTTTAATTCGTTTGCAGTGATACTGGGGTGTTCAACTAACCAATACCATAACAAAGGTATTATGTGTACAATGACACATGGAAGGTCTATGATTGAATTGTAAGAGAACATAAGTAGTGGTCATATCGAAGAAACAATCATCACCATCATGAAACATACAAATAAGCTGAACAGATCTTTAAAAAAGCTCAGAGCGTCAAATACTTGGACACAATAATATCATCAGATGGAAAATGCACCACAAAAATATAAAAAAAAAACCAGAATAGCTCAGGCCAAAATAGCATTTCGGAAAATTAAAAACGTTTTATTAAACAAGTCTATATCAATAGAGGTGAGAAAGAGAGTTCATCTGTGCGCTGTAGAGCTAACTCTGGCATATAGAAGCGAATCATGGACAAGAGACAAACAAATAAAAAGACGATTAGAGACCACAGAGATGTAATTTATAAGAAGAATGTTGAAAGTTCCCTGGACAGCTAAAAATACCATTGGGGAAATTCTCAAAGAGGCCAACACAATAAGGAAGCTCCTAAAAAATATAACAAAAAAAACAATCAACATTTTTCGGGCATATCGTGAGAATAGGAACGCAGAAATACTTGGTTACAGCAGGGAAAATACAGGGAAAGAGATATTGAGGACGACAAAGAGAGAAGACACTAGATACGTTGGTGCGATGGCATGAAAAACAGTGAAGAACAGAACTGATCGCATTTACTTTCCGGTTCGATCCTGATCGACAGCTTCCAGGTTCACCCAGGCTTAAATGAGTACCAGATTTTTTTTTTCTGGGAAAGTGAAGCGGCGGTGGCGTAATACCGACCACATTACCCCAAAAATCATGTGCTGAAAGTCTGTAAAAATTATGGTCACTAACACCATATTCCCTATATGCCACTTGGCGTGACGGGGGCTCATTACTTTTGTTTTTTGTAGAAATAAAATTATTGAATGACATGACGCCTACGCCAAGCGGTGTGGCGAAAAAATGGTGATGCTGTACAAGTTATCTTCAAGAACAGTATTCTAATTGACATGACTCACTCTACACAAGATATCTTTAACATCAGTATCATTTACTTTCTATACATGTTATACACAACATCATGTTACACTCTATACAAGTTATACACAACATCATGTTACACTCTATACATGTTATACAGAACATCATGTTACACACTATACAAGTTATACACAACATCATGTTACACTCTATACGTGTTATACACAAAACCATGTTACACTCTATACATGTTATACACAAAACCATGTTACACTCTATACATGTTATACACAATATCATGTTACACTCTATACATGTTATACACATCATGTTACACTCTATACATGTTATACACAAAACCATGTTACACTCTATACATGTTATACACAACACCATGTTACACTCTATACATGTTATACACAACATCATGTTACACTCTATACATGTTATACACAACGCCACGTTAAACTCTATACATGTTATACACAACGCCACGTTAAACTCTATACATGTTATACACAGCGCCATGTTAAACGCTATACAGGTTATACACAACACCATGTCACACTCTATAAAGGTTATATACAACATCATGTTACAATATATACATGTTATACACAACACCACGTTGCACTTTATACATGTTATACACAACATCATGTTACACTTTATAGATGTTACACACAATACCATGTTACACTATAGATGTTATATACAACATCATGTTACACACTATACATGTTATACACAACATCATGTTACACGCTATACATGTTATACACAACATCATGTTACACGCTATACATGTTATACACAACATCATGTTACACTCTAAACAGGTTATACACAACATCATGTTACACGCTATACATGTTATACACAACATCATGTTACACTCTAAACAGGTTATACACAACATCATGTTACACTCTAAACAGGTTATACACAACATCATGTTACACTCTAAACAGGTTATACACAACATCATGTTACACTTTATAGATGTTGCACACAACATCATGTTACAGTTTATACAAGTTATACACAACACCATGTTACACTCTATACACGTTATACACAACGGCATGTTAAACTCTATACATGTTATACACAACATCATGTTACACTCTATACATGTTATACACAACATCATGTTACAGTCTATACATGTTATACACAACATCATGTTACTCTCTATACATGTTATACACAACATCATGTTACACTCTATACATGTTATACACAACATCATGTTACAGTCTATACATGTTATACACAACATCATGTTACAGTCTATACATGTTATACACAACATCATGTTACACTCTATACATGTTATACACAACACAATGTTACACTCTATACATGTTATACACAACATCATGTTACAGTCTATACATGTTATACACAACACAATGTTACACTCTATACATGTTATACACAACATCATGTTACAGTCTATACATGTTATACACAACACAATGTTACACTTCCCAAATTATCTTGAACATCAATAACTGCTGCTCCGTACAAGCCATCTCTAACATCACGATTAAATCTTTGATCATGTAATCAACCAGGTCTTAGCTCTGCAATCTTAGTAAATGTTACTTTTAATCATGTCCTTAGCTCTTTATTCTCAGTAAATGTGACTTTTAATCATGTCCTTAGCTCTGTAATCTCAAGAAATGGGACTTTTACTCATGTCATTAGCTCTGTAATCTCAATAAATGTGACTTTTAATCATGTCGTTAGCTCCGTTCTCTCAGTAAATGTGACTTTTGATCATGTCCTTAGCTCTGTAATCTCAATAAATGTTACTTTTTATTATGTCCCCAGCTCTGTAATCTCAGTAAATGTGACTTTTCTATCATGTCCTTAGCTCTATAATCTCAATAAATGTGACTTTTAATCATGTCCTTAGCTCTGTAATCTCAATAAATGTTACTTTTTATCATGTCCCCAGCTCTGTAATCTCAGTAAATGTGACTTTTCTATCATGTCCTTAGCTCTGTAATCTCAATAAATATTACTTTTTATAATGTCCTTAGCTCTGTAATCTTCGTAAATGTGACATTTTATCATGTCCTTAGCTCTGTAATCTCAAGAAATGGGACTTTTACTCATGTCCTTAGCTCTTTATTCTCAGTAAATGTGACTTTCAGTCATGTCCTAAGCTCTGTAATCTCAATAAATGTTACTTTGTATAATGTCCTTAGCTCTATAATCTCCGTAAATGTGACATTTTATTATGTCCTTAGCTCTGTAATGTCAGTAAATATGACTTTTTATAATCTCCTTAGCTCTGTTATCTCAGTAAATATGACTTTTTATCATGTCCTTAGCTCTGTAACCTCAGTAAATATGCCTTTTTATCATGTCCTTAGCTCTGTAATCTCAGTAAATGTGACTTTTAATCGTGTTTTAGCTCCTTACTTCGTACTAAATTAAAATAAACAATTGTCTGGTGTGAGCAAAAGACAAAAAATACAGAATATCTACATTCTAGTGTTTATAATCTACATTCTAGTGTCTACATTATACATTCTAGTGTCATTAACCTACATTCTAATGTCTACAATCCACATTCTAGTGTCTACAATCTACTTATAGCGCCTACAATCTACATTACAGTGTCTAATATCTACATTATATAGTGTTAAACAATCTACATTATATGGTCAGTAATCTGCATTATAGTGTCTACAATCTACATTCAAAGTATCCACAGTCTGCATTCTAGTATTCACAATCTACATTCTAGTGTATATAATCTACATTGTAGTGTCTACAATCTACATTCTAGTGTCTACACTCTACATTCTATTGTCTACACAACCTTAGCTACGTTTTCATATCGTGCATGTATTGATGTCTATCTCCTCCCACTTAGTACTGGGTATGTCTAACGTCACTGCGTGCTGAACAACATGACGTAACTTTCACCGATCGATGACGTAATTTCACAAGAATATTTGACGTCACTGTACAGCGACATTACAAACAGTATCAAAGCAAAGAAACGCATCAAAATACGAAGCTGTAGACAAGCTAATTGTAAGAAGAAATGAAACAAAAATATAGAAAGTAGTAGGAAAAAAGATATGGTTGAAAACTTTACATAGTAAGTGGACTACACATAATAGATCGACGTTTCGGCACAATAGGCCGTCAGCAGGAACAACATATAACAAAAATTGTTGAAAAAATATATACAAATTAAAAAATTATAAAATAACAGCAGTCTAAAAATAAAATATATTCTATTTTTAGTCTTGTATTATTATTTTTTTTGTTTAAATTGTAAATACCTATCTTTGTGTGTGTGTGTGTTGTTTGTTTATTCATGCTGAAGGCTTACTGTGCCGAAACGTCGTTCTAATGTGTGTCGTCCACTTACTTTGTAAAGCTGTAACCATACTGTTTTTTTTCTAGACTCTACAAATACCCAATATTTGCTATATTTGTTGATTGGAAAGAAACCTGGCTAAACAAACATTGGTGTGTGTCATGTTAGTCATATCTCATATCTTGGTGTGTCCGTATTATTCATGTCTCATATCTTTATGTGCGTCTGAGTTTAGTAATATCTCATATCTTGTTGTGTCATGTTAGTCATATCTCATATCTTGGTGTGTCCGTGTTATTCATGTCTCATATCTTTATGTGCGTCTGAGTTTAGTAATATCTCATATCTAAGAGTGTATCTGTGTTAGTCATGTGTCATATCTTCGTGTGTGCATGTCTGGGTTAGGGATATCTCATATCTTGTTGTGTGTCATGTTAGTCATATCTCATATCTTGGTGTGTCCGTGTTATTCATGTCTCCTATCTTTATGTGCGTCTGAGTTTAGTAATATCTCATATCTTTGTGTGTGCATGTCTGTGTTTGTCACATCTCATATCCTTGTGTGTGCATGGATATGTTAGTCACATCTCATATCTTTTTGTGTGCATGCCTATGTTAGTCATATCTTATATCTTTGTGTGTATGTCTATGTTAGGTATGTGTCATATCTTTGTGTGTGCATGTCTATGTCAGTTATATCTCATATCTTTATGTGCATGTCTATGCTAGTCATGTGTCATATATCTTGATGTGTGTAGGTGTTAGTCATGCCTCGTATCACTGTGTGCAAGTTTGTGTTGGTCACATCTCCTATCTTTGTGTGTGCATGTCTGTGTTAGTCACCTCTAGTGACTCGGGCAGATGGTTCTCGTAAACCTGGGAGGGCAGACGATCTAAGGGCAGAATCCCCCTACAGAAAAGACAATCTGCTGCCTTGCAGGAAGATTGGGGACAATCAAAGGCTAAGGAAAGCAAACCTGAATAAAAATGCTGGCTGAAATCGGATGCACTGGGCTACTGGCGCAGAACACAGTGCAATGTTTTTAACGGGTGTTCAATCAGAGTGGATCTGGCAGACTCTAAATGTGATGTTCCGTCGGTGGGGGCGATCAACACACTTAACCTGACAGCTGACTTCATGTGAGTGTCTGGAATCCTACTCTGATTGAGTCCTGATCGCAGAGAGAGAGAGAGAGAGAGAGAGAGAGAGAGAGAGAGAGAGAGAGAGAGAGAGAGAGAGAGAACCAGAAAAGGAGAAGAAAACGAAATAGACATACCACAAAATCAATAATGAACAACAACAAAATGTACCGAAAACACAAGTCTCTACAGGTACGGTCGGGTAAAAAAACTCGCTAAAATCAGGTAACAGTTATTATTTGTCAATTTAATTTGCTTTGAATGTCTTTGAAACCGGGTTTTCTATCATGTTGGGTCGAGCTGGATCGTGATACTGTTGATGGTGGATCAATTTTTAGTCCGGCTAATGTGTTTTTGGGTTTTTCCTCACAAGTAAAGTCCTTGTCTTTCAGATTTCTATTTCCATTTTCTTTTCCAGACATAGCTTTCTTTCTCTTTCTTCCGGAGCGTTGTCTGTACCATCTACTTAGAACATTGGTTCTGATAGAATTTTAATATCTTTTTTCTTATGACTGCGACAACAGTTCTCACACATTTTTATTATCTTTTCTCTCCTGTCTAGAACAACAGTTCTCAGACATTTTTTTGTTCTCTTTCCTTTTCTGTCTAGAACAAAAAGTTATGGCACATTTTTATTATCTTTTCTCGTCTGTCTAGAACAAACAGTCCTCACACATTTTTATTATCTGTTCTTGTCTGTCTAGAACAACAGTTCTCACACATTTTTAAAAATCTTTTCTCGTCTGTATAGAACAACAGTTCTCACACATTTTGTTATCTTTTCTCGCCTGTCTAGAACAAACAGTTCTCACACATTTTATTATCTATTCTCACCTGTCTAGAACAACAGTTCTCACACATTTTATTATCTTTTCTCGCCTGTCTAGAACAAACAGTTCTCACACATTTTATTATCTTTTCTCGCCTGTCTAGAACAACAGTTCTCACACATTTTTTATTATCTTTTCTCGTCTGTCTAGAACAACAGTTCTCACACATTTTTATTATCTTTTCTCGCCTGTCTAGAACAACAGTTCTCACACATTTTTATGATCTTTTCTCGCCTGTCTAGAACAACAGTTCTCACACATTTTTATTATCTTGATCCACTTGATTTGAACAAAAACAAAATGTTTTGAGGCTACAATAATTCTTCTATAAGATCGTACCTCCTCGCTGGCAATTTCGTTTCTTAACACAAACCTCCATCACTCCGTTTTCTAGAAACACATCTTTGTATTTTTTTTTTTTTACTTCAAATTCATCTGTCTTGTTCCCGATTATTAGTTCCAGAAAATTATCTTTTCTTCTTCTCGAATATTCGTTTCTTAAAATCATCCTTCTTTTCGATTATTAATTTCAGAATTTATTTAAGTTTATTTTCTTTATAATTTGTTGCAGTTTATTTTCTTTTAATTTGTCGAAGTTTATTTTCTTTATGATTTGTCAAAGTTTATAATCTTTATGACCTGTGAAATTGACAAAGTTTATTTTTTTATGATTTGTCAAATTGACAAAGTTAATTTTTTTTAATTTGTCAAAGTTTATCATCTTTATGATGTGTCAAATTGACAACGTTTATCATCTTTATGATGTGTCAAATTGACAAAGTTTATCATCTTTATGATGTGTCAAATTGACAGAGTTTATCATCTTTATGATGTGTCAAATTGACAACGTTTATCATCTTTATGATGTCTCAAATTGACAACGTTTATCATCTTTATGATGTGTCAAATTGACAACGTTTATCATCTTTATGATGTGTCAAATTGACAGAGTTTATCATCTTTATGATGTGTCAAATTGACAAAGTTTATCATCTTTATGATGTGTCAAATTGACAACGTTTATCATCTTTATGATGTGTTAAATTGACAATGTTTATCATCTTTATGATGTGTCAAATTGACAACGTTTATCATCTTTATGATGTGTCAAATTGACAACGTTTATCATCTTTATGATGTGTCAAATTGACAACGTTTATCATCTTTATGATGTGTCAAATTGACAGAGTTTATCATCTTTATGATGTGTCAAATTGACAACGTTTATCATCTTTATGATGTCTCAAATTGACAACGTTTATCATCTTTATGATGTGTCAAATTGACAACGTTTATCATCTTTATGATGTGTCAAATTGACAGAGTTTATCATCTTTATGATGTGTCAAATTGACAAAGTTTATCATCTTTATGATGTGTCAAATTGACAACGTTTATCATCTTTATGATGTGTTAAATTGACAACGTTTATCATCTTTATGATGTGTCAAATTGACAACGTTTATCATCTTTATGATGTGTCAAATTGACAACGTTTATCATCTTTATGATGTGTCAAATTGACAACGTTTATCATCTTTATGATGTGTCAAATTGACAACGTTTATCATCTTTATGATGTGTCAAATTGACAACGTTTATCATCTTTATGATGTGTCAAATTGACAAAGTTTATCATCTTTATGATGTGTCAAATTGACAAAGTTTATCATCTTTATGATGTGTCAAATTGACAACGTTTATCATCTTTATGATGTGTCAAATTGACAACGTTTATCATCTTTATGATGTGTCAAATTGACAACGTTTATTATCTTTATGATGTGTCAAATTGACAAAGTTTATCATCTTTATGATGTGTCAAATTGACAAAGTTTATCATCTTTATGATGTGTCAAATTGACAAAGTTTATCATCTTTATGATGTGTCAAATTGACAACGTTTATCATCTTTATGATGTGTCAAATTGACAAAGTTTTTCATCTTTATGATGTGTCAAATTGACAACGTTTATCATCTTTATGATGTGTCAAATTGACAGAGTTTATCATCTTTATGATGTGTCAAATTGACAAAGTTTATCATCTTTATGATGTGTCAAATTGACAAAGTTTATCATCTTTATGATGTGTCAAATTGACAACGTTTATCATCTTTATGATGTGTCAAATTGACAACGTTTATCATCTTTATGATGTGTCAAATTGACAAAGTTTATCATCTTTATGATGTGTCAAATTGACAACGTTTATCATCTTTATGATTTGTCGAAGGTTATTTTCTTCATAATTTTTCTTAATTCATTTTCTTTAAAATATTTCAAATGTTATGGCTGCATTAATCTGAGCAACATATATATAATTCTCAGGTTTCTATTTCTGTATTTTTCATACATTTTCTGTCATAAATTCATAATTGTTAAGAGTATTTCTCTTTAAAAAATCCCGTGCATCATTTACATAATTTTACTACAGTGGGACGTCAAAGAGACAATGTTGTACAGTTTTAGAACCACTGTTCGGATATATAATGTTTTCTTTCTGGCCTGCATTTTATAAAGTATGAAATAGAATAGGGCAACAGACAAGAAAATCACTGGAGTCTGTAGAAATGTGGTTTTACAGAAAAATGTTGTGAATACCATGGACAGCTAAGAAGAGTAATGAAAACGTTCTGAAAGAGGTCAAAGCAAAAAGAGAGATAATTTCCAATATTAGGAAGAAACAATCATCATTTTTTGGCCATGTAATGAGAAGAGAACAACTGGAATATATTGTAACAACTGGGAAAATTGAGGGACGAAGATATAGAGGAAAGCAAAGAGAAAAAATACCAGACAGCTTAAGAGAATGGCTTGGCAGAAGGTCAACAACAGAAATGATAAATAACTGGCTAACTCGAAAGTTGTGAAGAGACATGATCACCTACGCCAGCAGGAATGGTACTTGATGATGATTTCATAAAAAAAAACAGGTTGAAAAAAAGTAAGTTATCTTATTCACTAAATTGTGCTGGTGACCAAGGCATTCAAATGGTTAGAGTCACAAGACTACACCCACGCATGTATACTGAGTGATTCGATGAGCATGATAAAAAAAGTGGAGGCGGGCTCTGTACGCATGCAATGGGTAGAGTCGTTGCAGAAATCCAAAATACGTAAGGTCACCTTTGTCTATGTCCCTGGACATGCGGGAGTACGGGAAATGAAAGAGCGGACAGGTTGGCTAGCTGCGCTGTCGTTGAGGACGGGCAACCAATGGATCGGGCGGACATCATAAATGCCCTTCGAGATGTGGGAAGGGCACAGGACTTCGACAAACACAGATCCACGTCACTTCTTCGGATGATGGAAATGGGAGTTAATTTGGGCACAGCCAGAAATGAGAAACTTAGTGGCCGTGTAAGAAGACTTATCAACCAACATAGAACTGGAGTCGTCAGTCGCTGGACACTGAGGCAATTGCTGAGGAGGGGATCTGAGCACCTATGGACATGTTTGGAGTGCAAGATGATGACCCGCAAATAACTCAATAACTGGAATAACTCTATTGTGCTGGTCAATCTCTGGGCTGTTTCTCAAGTGCCACGTTTCAAATACTTGGGCACAATGATATCATCAGATATAGCAACATAAATACATGGATGAATATAGCTTTTGTCAAAATAGCATTCCAGACAATGAAAAATATCTTATGCAACAAATCTATATTAATGGAAGTGAGAAAGAGAGTTCATCGGTGCTAGATAGAACCATCTCTGACCTATGGAAGCGAATCATGGGCAGTGGACAAAAAAAATGAAAAGACGATTAGAGGCCACAGAGATGGGATTTCCCTGAACTGCTAAAAAGACTAATGATGAAATTCTCAAAGGGACCACCACAAAAAGGGAACTCCTAAAAAACATCAGAAAGAAACAGTCAACATTTTTCGGGCACATCATGAGAAGAGGAAATTTGGAATACTTGGTTACAACTGGCAAAATAAAAGGAAAGAGATATCGCGGAAGACAAAGAGAGAAAATATTGGATAGCTTGGTGTCATGGCATGGAAAACAGTCAACAACAGAACTGATACGATGCAATGTAGATAGAAGATTGTTGAAGGACATGATCGCCTACGTCAACCGGTATGGCACATGATGATGATAGTGTTCCTCAAACATCGCTGACTGTTTTTCTTCAGCTTTTATCAGAATTATTTACCCATTACTACTAACTGTTTCTTTAGGAGTGCAAGCATTAAATAAACGCAATAAATGTGTTTTTGCAGACGAGACATTTATCTTTAATGATCAAACAGCGGGTAACACTTTGTGTGCAATGTAAATAGTTGTACATTGCTATGATTGATTCCAATTGAGGTTTTTGAAGGTAATAAATGTGTTTCCTTTACAGAAGTTAGGTGTTTTAGAATAGACGTAACAACAATCTAGAGCCGCTGCAGTGATAATTGGAGATAAAATAGATTTTAGAAAAATAATTGAGGGATGACCTAAAACATCAAATGTTTAAACGATTCTTCTTTCTTTCTTTCTTTCTTTCTTTCTTTCTTTCTTTCTTTCTTTCTTTCTTTGTACCCTCACTTGCCTATCAGCGTCGAGGGGAGATATAATTTGCGGTCTTTTGCTCTTCTATTTTCCTCTGCTACTGTTATATTTCATAGTGTTTCTAATATTACATCAATCCTTTGTTTGCACTTCTGTTGGCCTCTACTGCTGTTATATTTCATAGTGTTTCTAATATTCCATCAATCCATTTTTTTTGCGTTCGGCCCTTAAGTCTGGTGGTCTCGCAATGTCTATGAAATGGTCTGTTTTTTTTTTATTTGGTTCTTTTTTATTATCACGTATCCACATCATGCTATATGTTGTTTCTTTTTGTACTCTATCATCATCATCATCATCATCACGTGCCGCCTCCGCATCAAAGGTTAACTACAATGAGCGCCATTCCGCTCTGTCTCTTGCTTTGATGGTGCAGGTTGTCATAGGCTGACTTATCCATCTTTTGATATTACTAGTCCACGTTAGTCTTGATCTGCCCGTGCTCTTTTTACTTTGTATTTTCCCTTCCAAGATTACGTTTAGTAGGCTGCTGTGTCTTTTTTGTCCTCTATTTTTTTTCTCTCTTTTTTTTTAAAATCTCAATTTTTGGTCCTCAACTTTTTTGTAATCTAAAACAGAAATTATTCCTAACATTTTTCTCAGTTGTTCAATTCTGATTTGATCTTTCATGCTGTTTCCTGTCATGCGTCTAACACACGTTATCTCGGTAGTGGTTATTTATTACTGGTTCTTAGTTTGTTTATTCTCGATTTATCCACAAAGAAAAGATCTATCTTCTTGTTTCTACCTTCATCTTCTTTATTTTCTGCCCTACAAATCGACAAAGCAATCAGCAAACTACACGCTTGGTGGTGGCCATCTTGTAGGACATGAATACCGTACTTTCGTTTTGTACAGAAAGTGGCGATCCTAGGAGAGCATCTAAGGAACCAGGAAGTGGTGTAATTAAGAAGATATGCTTGCAAAATATAATAACAGGGATGATCTGAAGCTAGTTAGGTTATATGCTGAAGTTCAGTTTAGAAATAATCACAAAAACAGGGAGGTTATAGGGTCTACTGTGAATGTTTTTTTTTTCGTGTTTGACGTCACTCCTTGTTGTGTCGGTGAACAACGTCACTCCTTGTTGTGTAACTACAATGTATGGTTGCTTCTGTGTACAACGTCACTCTTTGTTGTGTAACTACAATGTATGGTTGCTTCTGTGTACAACGTCACTCTTTGTTGTGTAACTACAATGTATGTTGTTTCTGTGTACAACGTCACTCTTTGTTGTGTAACTACAATGTATGTTGTTTCTGTGTACAACGTCACTCTTTGTTGTGTAACTACAATGTATGGTTGCTTCTGTGTACAACGTCACTCTTTGTTGTGTAACTACAATGTATGTTGTTTCTGTGTACAACGTCACTCTTTGTTGTGTAACTACAATGTATGTTGTTTCTGTGTACAACGTCACTCTTTGTTGTGTAACTACAATGTATGTTGTTTCTGTGTATAACGTCACTCTTTGTTGTGTAACTACAATTAATTGTTGTGTCTGTGAACAACGTCACTCTTTGTTGTGTCTGTGAACAACGTCACTCTTTGTTGTGTCTGCGAACAACGTCACTCTTTGTTGTGTCTGTGAACAACGTCACTCTTTGTTGTGTCTGTGAACAACGTCACTCTTTGTTGTGTCTGTGAACAACGTCACTCTTTGTTGTGTCTGCGAACAACGTCACTCTTTGTTGTGTCTGTGAACAACGTCACTCTTTGTTGTGTCTGTGAACAACGTCACTCTTTGTTGTGTCTGTGAACAACGTCACTCTTTGTTGTGTCTGTGAACAACGTCACTCTTTGTTGTGTCTGTGAACAACGTCACTCTTTGTTGTGTCTGTGAACAACGTCACTCTTTGTTGTGTCTGTGAACAACGTCACTCTTTGTTGTGTCTGTGAACAACGTCACTCTTTGTTGTGTCTGTGAACAACGTCACTCTTTGTTGTGTCTGTGAACAACGTCACTCTTTGTTGTGTCTGCGAACAACGTCACTCTTTGTTGTGTCTGTGAACAACGTCACTCTTTGTTGTGTCTGTGAACAACGTCACTCTTTGTTGTGTCTGTGAACAACGTCACTCTTTGTTGTGTCTGTGAACAACGTCACTCTTTGTTGTGTCTGCGAATAACGTCACTCTTTGTTGTGTCTGTGAACAACGTCACTCTTTGTTGTGTATCTGCAGTAGAGTTTGCAGTGAATAGTTGTTTCTGTGTACAACGTCATTACTTGTTGCGCATCAACAGTGAATGAATGTATTTGTGTACATCGTCACTCCTTCTTGCGTGTCTTCACTCTCTGGTTAAAACCGCCGCTTTGTGGAGCAACAAAAGTCGTTCCCCACTTCTCACACACCATAACCATCCTTCCCAGGGTGCCCCAGATCTGTCCACCACTACTCTACTCTGTTTCCTCTACCAGTCTATTATTGTTATTGCAATAATTGCAGAGCTGTGATTTCACATAAAAATGTTGACAGTTCATTGGGCAACTAAAAAGACCAATGAAGACATTCTCAAAGAAGCCAACGCAAAAAGGGAGCTTCTAAAAAAACATCAGAAAGGCGAACCGACATTATGCAGGCACATCATGAGAAGAGGGAAGTTGGAAAAATCATCATCAAGTACCGTGCATGCTTGCGTAGGTGATCATGTCTCTCCATAACTTTCATTCTCAACAGTTATTTATCATTTATGCTATTTACCTTCTGTCAAACCATTCTCTTAAGCTGTCTGGTATCGTTTCTCTTTGCTTCCCTCTATCTCTTTGTCCCTTATTTTTCTCAGTTGTCACAATATATTCCAGCTGTTCCCTTCTCAATACATGACCGAAAATTTATGATTGTTTCTTCCTAACATTGGATATAGCTCTTTTTTTTTTATTTAGTCTTTTTCAGAACGTTTTCATTCCTCTTCTTAGCTGTCCATGATATTCTCAACATTCTTCTGTAAAACGACGTTTCTACAGCCTCCAGTGATCTTCTTGTCTGTTGTCCTACTGTCCATAATGCACATCCATATGTTAAGACTGGCTCTACATAACATTTAAGAACTCCCTGTCTTGTTTCTATTGTCAAAAATGGATTGCACAGTATCTTCCTGATTTTGTGGAAAGCTGTTTATGCCTGAGCCATTCTGCATCACAGTCTATGTTGTACATCTACCAAGTTGCACAACAGAGAAATGTTGGAATTACCTGGCTACAACTGGCAAAATACAAGAAATGTAAGACAGAAGACGACAAAGAGAGAAGATACTAGACAGCTTTGTGTCATGGAATGGGAAAGTAGTCATCAACATAATTGATACGACGCACTGTAGATAAACAATTATGAAAGGACATGATCGCTTACGCAATCCGGTATGGCACATAATGATGATGAACAATTATCCCCCCTTTCGCACAGTTACCCTCCTTAATCTACCACTCCTTACCAGGAAAACCAGGACTGACGTACTTCCTCGAAACCTGTCCATCTTGTCTGAAACAGCCAGAAACTAATTCTAAGGTCATAGCTCTCGAGGTGGCCAGAGCACTCAAGGTGCCAAACATCAGTCTAGTTATAACATTTTTATTGGTATTTTTACAAATCTGTTCGGTATTCTATTGTGATAGATTACACGTATCTCCCATCACTATACGTTATTCCGTATTATTTACATATAAAGTGTATGTGTGTCCGTTCCTTCGTTTTATAAATGTCTTCTTGACAGTATGTACTAAATATAAGTCTTTGGTTGACCGGGCTGGTTAAAGCAATTGTTAAAGCAATTTTTGTACTGAAGTTGAATGTGTTGGTTCGAAAGGCACAAATATCACAGTTATATTGCAAACCACGACATAACACAGACACGCCCACTTAATGTCCTTTTAAGGGCGGATGATGAAGAGGTGCACTCCTTTAGTCATCGGGCGAATGCAAGCAAAGTTATCTTTTTCGTTGTATACTCTTGAGTCTGGTGTTCTCGTAACGTTTATTGATGGCTCGGTGTGTTGTGTTTTGGTCTTTCTATCATCTTTTTACGAGGCTAAACCATTCTATCTGTTGTTTCTTTATGTACCCTATAGCGGGAATAACTCCTAGCTTTTCCTCAGTTCCACATTACCCCAAAAACCATGTACTGAAGGTCTGTAAAATGTATGGTCACTAACACAATTTGCCCTATACGCCACTTGGCGTGACTGGGGCATTTTACTTTATTTTCCTCAGTTCTTCAGTTCTCATCTTATTAACATTATCATAGTGAGTCCCTATCTATCTTGTAAAATTAATTATTCTTTGTAGAAAAGTAAAGAGCCCCCGTCACGCCAAGTGACGTATAGGGAATATCGTGTTAGTGACCATAAATTTTACAGACCTTCAGCACATGATTTTTGGGGTAATGTGGTCGGTATTACGCCCATGCCGCTTTACTTTCACAGAAAAAAAATCCCGTACCCATTAAAGACTGGGTGAACCGGAAGCCCGTCGGTTGGGATCGAACCCTACCTCTTGTCATTTGTAGTCCAGTTCACTAACCACTGAGCTATCGCGGCTCCTATTTACTGTAAATAGACAAAATATTGCAAGAATTGCCTTACCTTCGGTCGTTGCCCTTGTATTTCTCTGCAATATCATTCTTCTAGAACTGTCAAGTCTTTCTTGATCAATACGAACTTGACTCTTTGTCCTGTTACAGGATAGAGGGGTAAGAACAACATAATGACAAAAGACATGCGAAACTCATTTTTTGTTTGTTTTGTATAAAAAAAAAATATTTACCAATTCTCTTGACTTTTCCTACCTTACCTTTTGATGCCTCCTACCGTTGCAGAAACTCCGTGATATTGAGCAATCGATCTTATTATCAATCAGCATCAGTCGATACAACAAAATCGCCCCGCTATGATAGCCCGAAATGGCCGACGCTTAGAGCCCGCACTAATCTGTGACGTGGACGTAATGTTACAGTTTCAGCAGTTTTTGTTGGTGCCATCATGCTGTTTTCTGTCTCCTCTCATGACGTCTGTTTGCTGCTTATTATCCAGAAACGTCACATTCCATCTCCTATATCTGATTTTGATAACAAGGCCTTGATGAGATATATCTTTCACTAATTTTATTTTATGTCGTTTTTATTTTTGCAATTTTTTTGTTTTGTTTGGGGACGTGGGGAAGGAGAGAAAGGGGAGGGGGTGGGAGTTATATTAAATGCAACAAATCTTGTGATATCATCGGACAATTATCACCACTGCTGTACAAAAAGGTAATACTTTTAGAGGCGAAACGGGCACTCTGAAATACAATCTTCATTACAACGTTGTTCTCCCAATGACAGATCCGGATCCTAGACGTAATAACAATAAGAAAAATAACCTCTACTGAGATCAAATGTGTTAGACGAATGGCAGGAAACAGTCTGAGAGATAAGATCAGAAATGAAGAATTGAGAAAGAAATTATAAATAAATTTCCTTCGTTTGAACACGTGATAAGGCAGAAAGGTCAAAGCTCAACAGAACGAGCCTTCAATAAACTTTACCAGAACACCAGACTCAAGGGCCGCCCAAGAAAAACATGATTTGATTCTTCTTCTACCTTTCAGCTCCCTGTGGAGCATAGGTCTTCAACAAACACTTTCCAAGTCGTTCTGTTTCTCCCCATTCTTTTAAGATCATTCCATGTCTTCCCCATCATCTTCATCTCTGCTTCTATCTGCCTTCTCAAAGAATTCTTTGGTCTTCCTCTTTGTCCATTCCACTGGGGATTCAAAAAAAAGGGCCTGTTGTGTAATACTCTCAGTTGGCTTCCGTAGTTTGTGTCCTATCAAGCGCCATCGTCTTCGCTGTATCTCTTTATCCACTGGTATTTGACTGGTGCATTTCCATAATTCTATGTTAGTAATTTTGTCCTGCCATTTCCATCCTTTTATTCTGTGTAAGCATCCATTAATGAAAGTCTGTATCTTCGTGATTGTCAATTTTGTTGTTCTCCATGTTTCACAGTCATATTATAGGACTTCTTAACATTGGAGTTGAAAATTTTTATTTTTGTATTGTTATATTTGTATTTTTTTTATGCACGAAAAAAAATGTTGTGAAGTCATGTTAGAAACACTAGGAAACATAAAGGCAGCAGAGGCGAACAGAAGAGCAAAAGACCACAAATTATATCTCCCCCCGACGATGAAATGCAAATGAGGAAGGATAGAAGATGAAGAAGTTGCAACCATATCATCAGTGCAACAAAGTGTTGTAACACACAGAGGACGAGACACCTTACAGAGTGTTGTAACACACAGGGGACGAGTCAACCAACAGAGTGTTGTAACACACAGGGGACGAGTCAACCAACAGAGTGTTGTAACACACAGGGGACGAGTCAACCAACAAAGTGTTGTAACACACAGGGGACGAGTCAACCAATAAAGTTTTGTCGACGCTGGTAACGCCCTGAGCTCTCTACTAAATAGAGGATCTCTGAAATCACTGACCTATCGCACTTTTAGAATGTTGTCGACGCGGGTAACGCCCTGAGCTACTAAATCAAAAGATCTCTGAAATCACTGACCTATCGCACTTCCAGAGTGTTTCAGATGATAACTAAGAATGAGTGGAATATTCTAATATCAGGAGATCTTCGTTTATGAGAGCTCTAAAGTTCCAACATTAGAACTAAAATACAACTTTATTTGGCGTTCGCCAGCTTTTTACCTTTGACGAATTTTCCAGATACTAGGAACTGAATTTTGCACGTTTAATCCGTTTTTCTCCTGTTAGCCGTGTTCACAGGGGTTCCTCGCCGCACAGGCAGAAAACTCTCCGGAGGTACTCATATTTTTTCCGCTCATGGGTAATCGACGTTTCAAGCCGGGCCTCACTGCTGAGACCTGGGGTGGTTGCCGCAGAGAGAAGTTATAAATAAATAAATATCCAAACTGGTGTAGCCGGGATTTGAACCCACAACCTCTCTGTCTCGAAGCCAGTGCCTTGCCTCGAGACTAAACAGTCCCCTCTCTCCCTCTACATTGAGATAAAAACAAACAGTTGGGATTGACGTTAAAACTATTCCCTGAAAATAGAACGAATGGTACTTGCAATATATGGTCCTTTTCGTCTTGTCAGACGGTCTAGTGGAGGCTATTGTGTATTTTTTGAGGTTTTGTTTTTGTCAAACAGCTTCTCTCGTGGCTAATTCTACCAATGTTTGACAAACACACGCGGTCACATAATGAGCACGTCAGGCTCGCTGATCCACAGGGTTTTTCATCCTTTTTCATGAGTCTTTTCTCTTCTAAGTTTTGCCTTAGCACAGTCTCAAAAGATGTTATACCGTTCCTTATACAAGCTCTCCATGATGTGCGATCACTTGCCAGATGTTCCCAGTCATTTTTACAGATGGAGAAATCTTTCAGAGATGATTTACAGATATCTCTATATTGTAGTTTAAGTCCGTCGATTTGTCTTTTTCCGTGTATTAGTTCACCAAGTGTATTAGTTACTTGCAACGAACCTAACTATAAACCACATCGACTCTTACCCCTTTGGTGTACAAATCATTTCGGCGCCAAAACAGCAACTCTGCCTCGGTTTGACAGCACCCAATTACCACTCGGCTCATATTTTCCACACAATTCATCCGTACTCTGATTTCACGACTACGACTCCATGACTCCGATACCATAATTCTGACTTAACGGTAATGTTGTCCGAAAAAGTATCGATTCCTGCCTTAATACCCATTATTGTCTTGACACAGAACTGTCAAGTGATGACTTCGAAAAAGTATTCGCAATTTTGCAATACTCGTAGTCTTTCCTTGAATTGACCCGCATCCATTTAATTGAAATTACGCCACGTCCTTAACCGGTTGTGCCGACGGCTCCATCTATTTCTCCCATGTATGTAGTTACATTGATATCAATCACTTACTGATAACATAAACGAGCACAACGCCAACCAATCAAAACCCGAAGATAATAAAAATGTTCAGCTGCAAATCCTTGCAGGAGAAGCATGTTAGTGTTGGCGGACTTTTTTTTTTTTAGACAAAAGAATGGAAAAAAATCTGAAACAAACCCTGATAGGCAGTTTTTGCTGGTGTCATAGTACTGTTTTTATAGCAGGGATAACTCTTAACAACAGATATCAAGGGAACATATTCAGGGAAGCTATCCCGACACAAAATGAGTGCAGAGAAGAGATAAATATAATGTGTACAACACAGTAGAACGTAATCAACCTTAATGAGCATTCCCAGATAAGAAATCCCCATGATAGAGAAGAGACATCAAAAAGTTATAAACATCAACATACGGTGTTTGGTCAGAGAATGTCAATATGGCGGAGTTATAGGGTTTGTGTAGGTAGATAACACTATTCATGTCGTTAGGTTCTTTTTATTGTCGCTATGGGAGACGTTAACATTTGGAAAGTCGCTAGAAATAGTGGGTCTGAAGTAACGACTATCATGAAGACCGTGTATTTATCACGTCTCCTGTTTCATTTTGATGTTTCATAGAGTGTTTATGGCAGCCGCGATAGCTCAGTGGTTAGTGAACTGGATTACAAAGGACAGGAGGTAGGGTTCGATCTCAATCGACGGCTTCCGGTTCACGCAGCCTTTAATGGGTACCGGATTATTTTTCTGGGAAAGTAAAGCGGCACGGACGTAATACCGACCACATTGCCCCACAAATCATGTGCTGAAGGTCTGTAAATTTATGGTCACTAACACCATATTCTCTATACGCCACTTGGCGTGACGGGAGTACTTTACTTTACATATAGAGTGTTTAAAGCGATGATGTTTGTTCTGTGTTAGTGCTGGCTGGTGTTTGTTCTGTGTTAGCGCTGGCTGATGTTTGTTCTGTTCTGTGTTAGCGCTGGCTGGTGTTTGTTCTGTGTTAGCGCTGGCTGGTGTTTGTTCTGTGTTAGCGCTGGCTGGTGTTTGTTCTGTGTTAGCGCTGGCTGGTGTTTGTTCTGTGTTAGCGCTGGCTGATGTTTGTTCTGTGTTAGTGCTGGTTGATGTTTGTTCTGTGTTAGCGCTGGCTGGTGTTTGTTCTGTGTTAGTGCTGGTTGATGTTTGTTCTGTGTTAGCGCTGGCTGGTGTTTGTTCTGTGTTAGTGCTGGTTGATGTTTGTTCTGTGTTAGTGCTGGTTGATGTTTGTTCTGTGTTAGTGCTGGTTGATGTTTGTTCTGTGTTAGCGCTGGCTGGTGTTTGTTCTGTGTTAGCGCTGCTGAAATGAGGGAAACATGAAAGCTTCATGACGTGCTAACTAGATCCCTACTGCAGCATAATACCTTTCTTTTAAAGAAAACCTGTCAAACGATGGCGACGAAGAAGCTGGGGATAACCCACATGTCATGGGAATGATTGAACAAGGCGCCACGAACGGTGAAAGCAGGAAGGATATCCTCGGCGGAAGTTACAATAAGTAGACGGAAATTAGTGTGGCCACGTGACAACGCAGAGTGATCAAACACAACCCAACGAGCTCAGAGTGATCAAAACACAACCCAACGAGCGCAGAGTGATCAAAAACACAACCCAACGAGCGCAGAGTGATCAAAACACAACCCAACGAGCGCAGAGTGATCAAAACACAACCTAACGAGCGCAGAGTGATCAAAACACAACCCAACGAGCGTAGAGTGATCAAAACACAACCCAACGAGCGCAGAGTGATCAAAACACAACCCAACGAGCGCAGAGTGATCAAAACACAACCCAACGAGCTTTCAATAAATATTATGAGAATACCAAACCCAAGGGTCGACCACGAAAAAGATGGATCATTGAGATACTAGAAGCACTAGGAAACTTAACAGAGGCGAACAGAAGAGCAAAAGACCCAAAATTATATCTCCCCTCGACGCTGAAAGGCGAATGAGGGAGAAAGAAGCAGAAGATTCATTTTAAAATAGAGTTTCTTCTAATCACTTTGAATGTAAAATAGAACAAGCAAGTGTTTTATCTTCTCTGAAAAAGACCATATTAGCAAATCTACTAAAGTATCCATGACAAACAGCTGTGATCTCATCCCACTGCCAAATTGCTCTATCTTTCTATCCACCTCCCCATCAGTTTCCCCACTCCTAACACCACAATACCTCTTCCGCCCTCCATATATCGTTTCCTTCTGCAGAGGCGAACGGAAGAGCAAAAGACCGCAAATGCTATCTCCCTCTCGACGCTGAAAGACAAATGAATATAAAAGTAGAAGAAGAAGAAGACTACGAAAAAATTAGATGGTTGCTGGAACGGGCAAGCTAGCGGATATGGGAATGCCCCGACTGCGGTGACACCAGTCCGAAATAATGACTAAAGATGATCTCAATCAATCTCATTTAACCGTTTTTTCTTTTATTCACTTTATTTGGCTCTTTACACGACTTCGAGATCCTAACTGCCCTATTGACTTTTAACCATATGATCACCGGATATGTAGGTCCTGGCCGTTGTTCCGCTACAGCCTTCAGCCATTTTGTTTACATTTAGTTACATTTGCTATTGTTGTTTGTGCCAGTTTTTGACTTTGAATTAATATTAGTTTATTTTTTTAAAGAAGAATGTTGAGAATACCATGGGCAGCTAAGAAGAGTAATGAAAACGTTCTGAAAGATGCCAAATCAATAAGAGAGCTAATTTCCAATATTAGGAAGAAACAATCATTATATTTGGCGATGTAATGAGAACAGAACAGCTGGAAAATATTGTAACAACTGGGAAAATTGAGGGAGGAAGAGATAGAGGGAAGCAAGGAGAAAAAATACCAGAGAGCTTAAGAGAATGGCTTGGCAGAAGGTCAACAACAGAAATGATAAATAACTGTCGAGATCGAAAAACATGATCACCTACGCCAGCAGCCATGGTACCTGATTATGATTAATATGTGTTCTTTTGTACCTGACGAAAGCTATTGTCCGAAATGTCGTAGTTTGTCTCCTCACTGTACAAGGTCAGCTGTTGAATACAATTATATTATAACATTAAACATAAAAAACAGTACAGTAAAAGAAAGAAAGAGTGAGTGAGTATGTGATGGATGGATTGATTGATTGATTGATTGATTGATTGATTGATTGATTGATTGATTGATTGATTGATTGATTGATTGATTGATTGATTGATTGATTGATTGATTGATTGATTGATTGATTGATTGATTGATTGATTGAGTGAGTGAGAATATTCTCAGCAAAAATTGTAATCAGTAGCCGAAAAATGGTTTGGCCACGTGACAAAGCAGAAAGAAAGAAAGAAATAAAGAAGGAAAGAAAGAAAGAAAAGAAAGAAAGAAAGAAAGAAAAAAGGAAAGGAAAGAAAAGGAAAGGAAAAGAATGAAAGAAAGAAAGAAGGGGAGAAAGGTATAAAGGAAAGAAAGAAAGGAAGGAAGAAAAAAAAAAGAAAAAGAAAGAAAAAAGAAAGCAAGAAAGAAAGGAAAGATAAAAAGAAAGAAAGAAAGAAAGAAAGAAAGAGGGAACGAAAGAAAGAAAGAAACAAGCAAACAAACAAACAAACAAAGAAAACTATAGGGACAATAATAGATCGACTAATGTATCACTAAAAAGCGATTTCATAGTAATTTTATAGCTGGAACGAAAACTACCAATTTTCAAATGAAACTAACAATCGAGCACAGGATGGGTAAAGTGTGTCCCTCACGTCTCCGGAAAAAAAATAAAATGATAACGGAAAGAGAACGAGAGCAGCTGAGGCTACACCGAACGTGATCTATTCGTTTAGACAGTATATCGATGTTCACTATAGACACAAACATTTGTCTTGTGTAGTGATGGTTCTAGTCAATTCGATGCGTCTATAGCTCTTCACATGTTCAATAATCATTCTATCCATCCGTTTGTTAATCTACTGGTGTCTGATGTCTGTCTGTTAAAACTGTTTGTAGCAAGTCTGTCAGTATTCGTAGATCTGTCTATATTTCTAGGTCGTTTTAATTTATCACATTGAGTGTGCAAGCCTCTCGAGATGTCTGTCTATTTGTCTATAGTGACTGTTATTTTCTGACTGTGTCTTACTATTTATTTCTCTATCTTTCTCCCTCTGTACGGCATGTCTGTATTAGTCCTTGTCAACAAACCTCAAACATCCGATCCTCTATTAGACTCTTAGTCCCTGTCTACAAGCCTCAAACATCCGATCCTCTATTAGACTCTCTGTCTTAATCCTTGTCAACAAGCCTCAAACATCCGATTCTCTATTAGACTCTGTCTTAGTCCTTGTCAACAAGCCTCAAACATCCGATTATCTTTTAGACTCTGTCTTAGTCCTTGTCAACAAGCCTCAAACATCCGATCCTCTATTAGACTCTGTCTTAGTCCTTGTCAACATGCCTCAATCATCCGATCCTCTATTAGACTCTCAGTCTTAGTCCTTGTCAACAAGCCTCAAACATCCGATCCTCTATTAGACTCTCAGTCTTAGTCCTTGTCAACAAGCCTCAAACATCCGATCCTCTATTAGACCTTGTCTTAGTCCTTGTCAACAAGCCTCAAAATCCGATCCTCTATTAGACTCTGTCTTAGTCCTTGTCAACAAGCCTCAAACATCCGATCCTCTATTAGACTCTGTCTTAGTCCTTGTCAACAAGCCTCAAACACCCGTTCCTCTATTAAACTCTTTATCTTAGTCCTCTGGCAACAAGCCTCAAATATCCGATCCTCTATTAATCATTCTGTCCTTGCCTACAAGCCTCAAACATCTCTCACAGGCTCTATCACCTTCCAAACGCTTGCATGCCTTTCATCTCTGCCACCCTCTTACATTCAGCTCCATCAATCAAACGGTTATAGTCTCGTGTATTCTTCTGCCAGTCACTCGCTCTCTCTATGTGTACATCCAACTCGTTCCTCAATCCACTTATCCGTATAATCCAGGAACAGATCACGAAATGATAACGGCAACTAGATCAGCAATGTATGATTTTTGAAGGGAGCCGCGATAGCTCAGTGGTTAGTGAACTGGACTACAAAGGACAAGAGGTAGGGTTCGATCAGAAAAGACGGCTTCCGTTTCACCCAGCCTTTAATGGGTACCGGATTTTTTTCTGGGAAAGTGAAGCGGCACGGGCGTAATACCGACCACATTACCCCAAAAAAGCATGTCCCGAAATGTCTGTAAAATTTATGGTCACTAACACCATATTCCCTATACGCCACTTGGTGCGACGCGGGTACTTTGTTTTTTTTTAATGCTCTTTGGAGTCTTGACTGTCGATAGCAGCCAGTCATGATAAGTCAGTGGTTTGATAAAATATTAGTGTCTTATTGTGAATGATGTTTTGCTATGCAACTTCTCTCGTGGCTGAATCTGCCAATATTGGATAGACAGATCCGAGCGCAGAATGAACAAGATGTATTTGTGGTGCCTGACCTCGTCTCCTTTCTTCTACACCTTTTGACTTCCGAATGTCACATTATCTACTCCTCAAATGTTGCTGCAACGTTTTTTTTTATTTGTGTTCTCCATGCACTAAGATCTGCAGCCACATTTTACCAGTTTCTTTCACTGATTGAGAAATCCCTCAAAGAAGCCATGGAAACATCCTTTTATCTCAGCACTGGTCTGCCCTTTGGTCTCTTTCTGTCCTTAAGTTCGTCAAACAATATTTGTTTTTGAATACGATTGTTTGTCATTCTTCTTACATGACCCAGCCACCTTAGTCTACGACTCCTAAGTGTTGCCATGATTAATGGGAGTTTGGCTCGTTGTAAGACATTAGAGTTGGTTACTTTGTCCTGCCATGATGGATGGGAGTTTGGCTCGTTGTAAGACATTAAGGTTGGTTACTTTGTCCTGCCATGATGGATGGGAGTTTGGCTCGTTGTAAGACATTAGAGTTGGTTACTTTGTCCTGCCATGATGGATGGGAGTTTGGCTCGTTGTAAGACATTAGAGTTGGTTACTTTGTCCTGCCATGATGGATGGGAGTTTGGCTCGTTGTAAGACATTAGAGTTGGTTACTTTGTCCTGCCATGATGGATGGGAGTTTGGCTCGTTGTAAGACATTAAGGGTTGGTTACTTTGTCCTGCCATGATGGATGGGAGTTTGGCTCGTTGTAAGACATTAGAGTTGGTTACTTTGTCCTGCCATGATGGATGGGAGTTTGGCTCGTTGTAAGACATTAGAGTTGGTTACTTTGTCCTGCCATGATGGATGGGAGTTTGGCTCGTTGTAAGACATTAGAGTTGGTTACTTTGTCCTGCCATGATGGATGGGAGTTTGGCTCGTTGTAAGACATTAGAGTTGGTTACTTTGTCCTGCCATGATGAATGGGAGTTTGGCTCGTTGTAAGACATTAAGGGTTGGTTACTTTGTCCTGCCATGATTAATGGGAGTTTGGCTCGTTTAAGACATTAGAGTTGGTTACTTTGTCCTGCCATGATGGATGGGAGTTTGGCTCGTTTAAGACATTAGAGTTGGTTACTTTGTCCTGCCATGATGAATGGGAGTTTGGCTCATTGTAAGACATTAGAGTTGGTTACTTTGTCCTGCCATGGTAGATGGGAGTTTGGCTCGTTGTAAGACATTAAGGGTTGGTTACTTTGTCCTGCCATGATGGATGGGAGTTTGGCTCGTTGTAAGACATTAGAGTTGGTTACTTTGTCCTGCCATGGTAGATGGGAGTTTGGCTCGTTGTAAGACATTAGAGTTGGTTACTTTGTCCTGCCATGGTAGATGGGAGTTTGGCTCGTTGTAAGACATTAAGGGTTGGTTACTTTGTCCTGCCATGGTAGATGGGAGTTTGGCTCATTGTAAGACATTAGAGTTGGTTACTTTGTCCTGCCATGGTAGATGGGAGTTTGGCTCGTTGTAAGACATTAAGGGTTGGTTACTTTGTCCTGCCATGGTAGATGGGAGTTTGGCTCGTTGTAAGACATTAAGGGTTGGTTACTTTGTCCTGCCATGATGGATGGGAGTTTGGCTCGTTGTAAGACATTAAGGGTTGGTTACTTTGTCCTGCCATGGTAGATGGGAGTTTGGCTCGTTGTAAGACATTAAGGGTTGGTTACTTTGTCCTGCCATGATGGATGGGAGTTTGGCTCGTTGTAAGACATTAAGAGTTGGTTACTTTGTCCTGCCATGATGAATGGGAGTTTGGCTCGTTGTAAGACATTAAGGGTTGGTTACTTTGTCCTGCCATGGTAGATGGGAGTTTGGCTCGTTGTAAGACATTAAGGGTTGGTTACTTTGTCCTGCCATGATGGATGGGAGTTTGGCTCGTTGTAAGACATTAAGGGTTGGTTACTTTGTCCTGCCATGATGGATGGGAGTTTGGCTCGTTGTAAGACATTAGAGTTGGTTACTTTGTCCTGCCATGGTAGATGGGAGTTTGGCTCGTTGTAATACATTAAGGGTTGGTTACTTTGTCCTGCCATGGTAGATGGGAGTTTGGCTCGTTGTAAGACATTAAGGGTTGGTTACTTTGTCCTGCCATGGTAGATGGGAGTTTAGCTCGTTGTAATACATTAAGGGTTGGTTACTTTGTCCTGCCATGGTAGATGGGAGTTTAGCTCGTTGTAATACATTAAGGGTTGGTTACTTTGTCCTGCCATGGTAGATGGGAGTTTGGCTCGTTGTAAGACATTAAGGGTTGGTTACTTTGTCCTGCCATGGTAGATGGGAGTTTGGCTCGTTGTAAGACATTAGGGTTGGTTACTTTGTCCTGCCATGATGGATGGGAGTTTGGCTCGTTGTAAGACATTAAGGGTTGGTTACTTTGTCCTGCCATGATGGATGGGAGTTTGGCTCGTTGTAAGACATTAGAGTTGGTTACTTTGTCCTGCTATGGTAGATGGGAGTTTGGCTCGTTGTAATACATTAAGGGTTGGTTACTTTGTCCTGCCATGGTAGATGGGAGTTTGGCTCGTTGTAAGACATTAAGGGTTGGTTACTTTGTCCTGCCATGGTAGATGGGAGTTTAGCTCGTTGTAATACATTAAGGGTTGGTTACTTTGTCCTGCCATGGTAGATGGGAGTTTAGCTCGTTGTAATACATTAAGGGTTGGTTACTTTGTCCTGCCATGGTAGATGGGAGTTTGGCTCGTTGTAAGACATTAAGGGTTGGTTACTTTGTCCTGCCATGGTAGATGGGAGTTTAGCTCGTTGTAATACATTAAGGGTTGGTTACTTTGTCCTGCCATGGTAGATGGGAGTTTAGCTCGTTGTAATACATTAAGGGTTGGTTACTTTGTCCTGCATGGTAGATGGGAGTTTAGCTCGTTGTAATACATTAAGGGTTGGTTACTTTGTCCTGCCATGGTAGATGGGAGTTTAGCTCGTTGTAATACATTAAGGGTTGGTTACTTTGTCCTGCCATGGTAGATGGGAGTTTGGCTCGTTGTAAGACATTAAGGGTTGGTTACTTTGTCCTGCCATGGTAGATGGGAGTTTAGCTCGTTGTAATACATTAAGGGTTGGTTACTTTGTCCTGCCATGGTAGATGGGAGTTTAGCTCGTTGTAATACATTAAGGGTTGGTTACTTTGTCCTGCCATGGTAGATGGGAGTTTGGCTCGTTGTAATACATTAAGGGTTGGTTACTTTGTCCTGCCATGGTAGATGGGAGTTTGGCTCGTTGTAATACATTAAGGGTTGGTTACTTTGTCCTGCCATGATAGATGGGAGTTTGGCTCGTTGTAATACATTAAGGGTAGGTTACTTTGTCCTGCCATGATAGATGGGAGTTTGGCTCGTTGTAATACATTAAGGGTTGGTTACTTTGTCCTGCCATGATAGATGGGAGTTTGGCTCGTTGTAATACATTAAGGGTTGGTTACTTTGTCCTGCCATGATAGATGGGAGTTTGGCTCGTTGTAATACATTAAGGGTTGGTTACCTTGTCCTGCCATGATAGATGGGAGTTTGGCTCGTTGTAATACATTAAGGGTTGGTTACTTTGTCCTGCCATGGTAGATGGGAGTTTGGCTCGTTGTAATACATTAAGGGTTGGTTACTTTGTCCTGCCATGATAGATGGGAGTTTGGCTCGTTGTAATACATTAAGGGTTGGTTACTTTGTCCTGCCATGATAGATGGGAGTTTGGCTCGTTGTAATACATTAAGGGTTGGTTACCTTGTCCTGCCATGATAGATGGGAGTTTGCTCGTTGTAATACATTAAGGGTTGGTTACTTTGTCCTGCCATGGTAGATGGGAGTTTGGCTCGTTGTAATACATTAAGGGTTGGTTACTTTGTCCTGCCATGGTAGATGGGAGTTTAGCTCGTTGTAATACATTAAGGGTTGGTTACTTTGTCCTGCCATGGTAGATGGGAGTTTAGCTCGTTGTAATACATTAAGGGTTGGTTACTTTGTCCTGCCATGGTAGATGGGAGTTTAGCTCGTTGTAATACATTAAGGGTTGGTTACTTTGTCCTGCCATGGTAGATGGGAGTTTAGCTCGTTGTAATACATTAAGGGTTGGTTACTTTGTCCTGCCATGGTAGATGGGAGTTTAGCTCGTTGTAATACATTAAGGGTTGGTTACTTTGTCCTGCCATGATAGATGGGAGTTTAGCTCGTTGTAATACATTAAGGGTTGGTTACCTTGTCCTGCCATGATAGATGGGAGTTTAGCTCGTTGTAATGCATTACGGGTTGATTACTTTGTCCTGCCATGATATATGGGAGTTTGGCTCGTTGTAAGACATTAAGAGTTGGTTACTTTGTCCTGTCATGATGGATGGGAGTTTGGCTCGTAGTAAGACATTAAAAGTTGGTTACTTTGTCCTGTCATGATAGATGGGAGTTTGGCTCGTAGTAAGACATTAAAAGTTGGTTACTTTGTCCTGTCATGATAGATGGGAGTTTAGCTCGTTTTAAGACATTAAGAGTTGGTTACTTTGTCCTGTCATGATGGATGGGAGTTTGGCTCGTAGTAAGACATTAAAAGTTGGTTACTTTGTCCTGCCATGATATATGGGAGTTTGGCTCGTTGTTAGACATTAGAGTTGGTTACTTTGTTCTGCCATGATGGATGGGGGTTTAGCTCGTTGTGAGACATTAAGAGTTGATTATTTTGTCCTGGCTTGAAGAATGGGAGATTGTCTCGTTGTAATACATTAAGAGTCGGTTACTTTGTCCTGCCATGATATATGGGAGTTTGGCTGTTGTAAGACATTAAGAGTCGGTTACTTTGTCCTGCCATTTGATGTTCATAATATTTCGAAGACAACGCACATGACGGTTGTTTAACCTTTTCTTCTGCCCTGCATAGGTAGTTCAAGTTTCAGATCCGTATAGTAGTGTTCTAAGCACACGAATTTTGACAAACTAGAATCTTAGTCCTGAGTGTTAGTTTGATGTTGGGCCATGTCATATGTTTGACCAAAATATCGATTACCCTGTACGACCTACGACTATATCAACCAGTAAATATTGAATAGGTCACTCTCTTTCACTCCCTCTCTCTCTCTCTCTTTCTCTCTCTCACTCTCTCTCTTTTCTCTCTCTCACTCTCTCTCTTTCTCTCTCTCTCACTCTCTCTCTCACTCTCTCTCTCTCTCTCACTCTCACTCTCACTCTCTCTCACTCTCTCTCACTCTCTCTCACTCTCTCTCTTTCTCTCTCTCACTCTCTCGTTCTCTCTCTCACTCTCTCTCTTCCTCTCTCTCCCTCTTTTTCACTCTCTCTCACTCTCTCTCACTCTCTCTCACTCTCTCTCTCACTCTCTCTCTTTCTCTCTCTCTCACTGTTACTCTCTCGCTCTCTCTCTCTCTCTTTCTCACTATCTCTCTCACTGTCTCTCTCTCGCTCTCTCTCTCTCTCACTCCCTCTCTCTCTCTTTCTTTCTCTCACTCTCTCTCTCTCTCTCTTTCTCTTTCTCTCTCACTCCTCTCTCTCACTGTCTTTCACTGTCTCTCACTGTCTCTCTCTCTCTCTCCCTCTCTCTCTCTTTCTTTCTCTCACTCTCTCTCTCCCTCTTTCTCTCTCTCTTTCACTCCCTCTCTCTCACTGTCTCTCACTGTCTCTCTCTCACTCTCTCACTCCCTCTCTCTCTCACTCCCTCTCTCTCACTGTCTCTCACTGTCTCTCACTCTCTCTCTCACTGTTACTCTCTCGCTCTCTCTCTCTCTCTCTTTCTCACTATCTCTCTCACTGTCTCTCTCTCGCTCTCTCTCTCTCACTCCCTCTCTCTCTCTTTCTTTCTCTCACTCTCTCTCTCTCCCTCTCTCTCTCTTTCTCTTTCTCTCTCACTCCCTCTCTCTCACTGTCTCTCACTGTCTTTCTCTCTCACTACCTCTCTCTCTTTCTCTCACTCTCTCTCTCTCTCTCTTTCTTTATGAGATACGCATATTCAATTAGTCACCCTGACACTCACCGGGAAAGAAAACGTCTAAAGACTGCACAACAGTCTGTTCCCTCTAATTATATAATTAGTCTTGCTCAAAATAAAAAGGATATTGTGACATAGTGCTCACTCTTGTGTGGAACATCAACGCGACATGGGCAGCACATGTGACTTTTTCCACGAGACTGAACCACCTCCACGCGGTGCTGTTGGTGCTGATTGGTCGGAATAAAACTGCAGTTAAAGTAAGAGATACTGACGTCATCGTGACACCATCATTTCAGGTGTCTAATCACTGTTGGTCAGACCTGGACCCTAGATGCAAGAACAATAAGACAAATAACCTCTACTGATATTAAATGTGTTAGACGAATGACAGGAAACAGTCTGAGAGATAAGATCAGAAATGGAGAACTAGGAAAAAAGCTAGGAATAGCCCCAGCCATAGAATATATAAGGAAACAACAGATAAATGGTTCGGCCACGTGACAAGGCAGAAAGAACAAAACACAACACAACGAGCCTTCAACAAACGTTGTGAGAACAACAGACCAAGGGTCGACCACGAAAAAGATGGATCGATGGAATATTAGAAGCACTAAGAAACATAACAGCAGCAGAGGCGAACAGAAGAGCAAAAGACCGCAAATTATATCTCCCCTCGACGCTGGAAGGCAGATGAAGAAGGAAAGAAGAAGAAGGAGAAGCACTGTTGGTTTGACTTCCGGTGTGTGACTGTGCTGGCAACACGACACAATTTTCGATGGGAGTCAAATTTATGTTATAAGTGAATTTCAATGCCCGTAGAAAAATAAATTCAAGTAACCACGACACCTTTTAGGTATCAGTGAAAGAGAAAAAAGGCAGAAGAATCACTGTTGCACTCGCATTGTACGGCTGGTTTAGTAGGGTCAAGTAACCAATCGGTGGGGAGAAGAAACACTGGAGGTTATGTGGTATAGAGGTACGATGTCGGTCTGTGAATTGGAAGGATTTGAGTTCAAAGCCCACCAGAAGGGGAGGTAATTTTTAATTCGTCAAAAATAGGCTAAATTAATCGGTGGTTTTCTTATGACGTTTCCCTCCCCTGATGTCTTGGGTAGTGAGATCCGATGTCTAGTCCTCTCGAATAATGGCAATACACAGGGGGTTCAGGGTTACAGATATGTACGCGCACGTACTCATGCAGAGATGCGTGTGCAGAAGGCTGTATAAATAAATATGAAGAGTGTTGGCGAAATATCGAACACGCATCAACGTTTTGCCACGTACAATCACGTGTTTTTTGCTTCATAGCGTCAAATGTTTACTGACTAATGACTACTTTGATTGTTTGTGACGTCATAAGGCGACCGATTACTGACTGTTTTGATGGTATGTGACGTCACACGGTGATCGACCAATGACTGTTTTAATGATTTGTGACGTCACAAGGTGGCCAGCCAATGACTGCTTTCATGGTATATAATATCACAGGTGACCAGCCAATGACTACTTTGATGGTATTTGATATCACAATGTAACCAGCCAATGATTGCTTTCATTGTATATAATATCACAAGGTGACCAGCCAATGACTGCTTTCATGGTATATAATATCACAATGTAACCAGCCAATGATTGCTTTCATGGTATATAATATCACAAGGTGACCAGCCAATGACTGCTTTCATGGTATATAATATCACAATGTAACCAGCCAATGATTGCTTTCATGGTATATGATATCACAATGTAACCAGCCAATGATTGCTTTCATGGTATATAATATCACAAAGTGACCAGCCAATGACTGCTTTGATGGTATATAATATCACAAAGTGACCAGCCAATGACTACTTTGATGGTATATGATATCATATGGTGACCAGCCAAGGACTACTTTGATGGTATATAATATCACAAAGTTACCATCCAATGACTACTTTGATGGTATATAATATCACAAGGTGACCAGCCAATAACTGCTTTGATGGTATATGATATCACATGGTGACCAGCCAATGACTGCTTTGATGGTATATAATATCACAAAGTGACCAGCCAATGACTACTTTGCAAGATATTCTAAATCATTAACACATTTATTTTATTCCATTTTGTATATTTAATTTGTGTGAAGAATATTGTTGACAATGCCACATTTATTGATCTTGTTCTTGTATCTAGATATATCGGCATTGTACAGTGTCTGACAGCTGTTGCAATATCTTAGTAAGTTCTGAGAACAATGCGCAAACGTCTTAGTGCCCACTATAGTTCCAAGATATCTACTACATCATCATCATCATCATCATCATCATCATTAAGTACCGGGCCTACTGGTGTAGGTGATCATGTCTCTCCACAACTTTCGATCTCGGCAGCTATTTATCATTTCTGTTGTTGACCTTCTGCCAAGCCATTCTCTTAAGCTGTCTGTTATTTTTTCTCTTTGCTTCCCTCTATCTCTTCGTCCCTCAATTTTCCCAGTTGTTACAATATATTCAAGCTGTTCTCTTCTCATTACATGGCCAAAAAATGATGATTGTTTCTTCCTAATATTGGAAATTAGCTCTTTTTTGCTTTGACCTCTCTCAGAACCTCTTCATTACTCTTCTTAGCTGTCCATGGTACTCTCAACATTCTTCTGTAAAACCACATTTCTACAGACTCCAGTGATTTTCTTGTCTGTTGTCCTATTGTCCATGACTCGCATCCATATGTTAAGACTGTTAAGACTATCTAATACAGTTGGAATATTTTGGGTTATTTCATGTATACGTCACTGATTCACGTTGAAACATCATTAGTCAATAATGACTTTAATTCTTGCACCAAAATTTATCAATAATTCAAGCTGATAACAATGTTTATCAATAATTCAAGCTGATAACCAAAGTTATCACTAATTGAAGCTGATAACAAAATGTATCAGTACGTCAATCTGATAACAATATTTATCAATAATTCAAGCTGATAACAATATTTATCAATAATTCAAAGTTGATAACAATATTTATCAATGATTGTAACTGATAAAAATATTTATCAATAATTTAAGCCCATAAAACAATGCTTTTCAATAATTTAAGCCCATAAAAATATGTATCAACAATTTAAGCTGATACATCAATATTCACCAAAGATTCAAGTCAATATATCAAAATCCGTTCTACAGAACACTAGATGACACAAACTAATCGAAATAAAAATAAATGAATTGTAAAACAAACATTAACACACACGATAACCTGAATGAAAGTACGGAAATAGGAAAGAATTAAGTACAGATACAAAATAAACCAGACAAAAAGTCTAAACAAACAAGAGCAAAGAAATAACCTCTTATCTATTAGAACGAGAAGGGAAAGATAATTAATTAGAAGATAAATCCAAGGGGAGAGAAATGTGAAGAATGAAGTAAATGTGACACATTGAATGATCCCCCTTGTCCTGTGTATATACAGGGTGTTTATAAAGTCTCACTACACTTGGTATCTAGGTCAATTTGAAAAAAAAAATGTTTATGACGTCATCACAATATGTGCTCCCACTGTCAATGAAATTTGTTGAATAAGTTTATTGCTACTGGAAATGTGGAAGATGCTCCACGATCTGGTAGGCCTGCTGTGAATGATGAAATATGTTTAGATATCCAAGACAGAATCCTTAAAAGTCCAGACAAGTCATTAAGAAAACTGTCGCAACAAGTGAACTTACCATTGAGCACATATTGTGATGACGTCATAAACATTTTTTTCAAATTGACCTAGATACCAAGTGTAGTGAGACTTTAAACACCCTATATAAGCAAAAAAAAAAAAAAAATTCTTAAATTTCAAGTTGTGTCTTATTGATTTGATATCGGCGTCACAACAAACTTCCAGCGAGATTACAGCGTCATGAATGATACAAGACTCTTTCTCTCTTTCCCTAGTTTTTGTCTTATAAGGCAGTAACAAATTCTTCCTGTTTTGGAATCATTTCAAGTGAAGAGGAATATATTAACAAGACTCGGATACATTCAGAAATATTCAAAACAGAAAGAAAACATTAAGAACAAAATAAAGGGCAAAGTAAGATCCAACGCGTACCCATCGGGGCAGCGCCTTGCCACAAAAGACTTTGCATTGTGGCACACTGCAAGCGTGCATCATCATCATCATCAAGTGCCATTCTTGCTGGCGTAGGTGATCATGTCTTTCCACAATTTTCGATCTCGACAGTTATTTATCATTTCTGTTGTTGACCTTCTGCGCAGCAATTCTCTTAAGCTATCTGGTATCTTTTCTTTTTGCTTTCCTCTATTGCTTCGTCCCTTAATTCTCCCAGTTGTCACAATATATTCCAGCTGTTTCCTTTTCATTGCATGGCCATAAAATGATGATTGTTTCTTCCTAATATTAGAAATTAGCTCTCCTTTTGCTTTGACCTCTCTCTGAACATCTTCATTACTCTTCTTAGCTGTCCATGGTATTCTCAACATTCTTCTGTAAAACCACAATTCTACAGACTCCAGTGATTTTCTTGTCTGTTGTCCTGCCTTGTCGGATAACTGTTGTCGCATCCATATGTTAAGACTGGCTCTACATAACATTTAAGGACTCTTTTCTGTTTCTATTGTCAAAAAACGGATTGCATAGTATTTTCCTCATTTTTGGAAAGCTGCTTTGCCTGAGCCATTCTGCATCTCTCCTCTTTTGTACATCTACCATCTGAGGTTAACAAAGTTCCCAGATATTTATATACATTTACCTGCAAACACACCGCCTCTGCTGAAATGGTTCGTTAATATGTCACCTCGACAGTTTCTCTTCATATTGATATTCATTATTATATATTGCCGGAGCTGTTGAGTTTAGTACTCTGTGCATACTGTGAGCTGTGTTTTTCTTCCGGATCGTGTTTTGATATTCAGATTGCTTACAATGAATGATGATCAGTTGTTCAGCTGCTTTCACTTTCGGTGCTGCTTGGCCTTATGTTTTTTAGCGTGTGCTGTAGCTGCTATGATGGGGACTGCAGCTGGCTTTCTTTGCGTGAATCTTTCATTGAGATGAATTTTAATTCAGATTACTCCACTGACACGGGCGGTTAAGGAATTGTAGATTTTAATTCGTTAGCAGTGATACCGGGGCGTTCGACTAATTAAACTAAACCAAACCAAACCAACCCAACCCAACCCAACCCAACCCATCCCAACCCAACCCGAGTCGAGCCGAACCGAACCGAACTACACCACACCACACCACACCACACCACACCACACTACACTACACCACACTACAAACTAAACTACACTAAACTACAAACTAAACTACACTAAACTACAAACTAAACTACACTAAACTACAAACTAAACTACACTAAACTACAAACTAAACTACACTAAACTACAAACTAAACTACACTAAACTACAAACTAAACTACACTAAACTACAAACTAAACTACACTAAACTACAAACTAAACTACACTAAACTACAAACTAAACTACACTAAACTACAAACTAAACTACACTAAACTACAAACTAAACTACACTAAACTACAAACTAAACTACACTAAATTAAATGCATTGATTAGTATTTGCATTCTTACAACTTTCATAGCTTCACTCACGATGACGTTCTACTACACACGGCTGTTTTTTGTGTCCTAATCTCAAAGTGACGTTTTATTTTGAATCTTTGAAATGTTATCACCATTCATGGATGAAGATGTCCTGTGTTTAGCACATTCCTCTCATTCTTAAAATTCATATTTTATAGAAGTGGTTCTAATTTGGAATCCCGGCACAAAATGTAATTTTATTTGAAACCTAAAGAAAGCATAATGAAATGTTAGTAATGCTCGTAACAAAAATATCAAATTCGACAAATTATGAGAGTTTCGACTAACATAGAATTATGGAAATGTACAAGTCAAACACAAGTGGATAAAGAGATACAGCGAAGACGATGGCGCTGGATAGGACACACACTACGGAAGCCAACTGAGAGTATTACACAACAGGCCCTTTTTTGGAATCTCCAGGGGAAAAGACAAAGAGGAAGACCAAGGAATTCTTGGAGAAGACAGATAGAAGCAGAGATGAAGGTGATGGGGAAGACATGGAAAGTCTTAAAAGAATGGCAAAAAAACAGAACGACTTGGAAAGTGTTTGTTGAAGACCCATGCTCCACAGGGAGCTAAAAGTGTTTGTTGAAGACATATGCTCCACAGGGAGTTAAAAGTGTTTGTTGAAGAACTATGCTCCACAGGGAGCTGAAAGAGTTTGTTGAAGAGCTATGCTCCACAGGGAGCTTGAAAGTGTTTGTTGAAGACCTATGCTCCACAGGGAGCTGAAAGTGTTTGTTGAAGACCTATGCTCCACTGGGAGCTAAAAAGGTAGAAGATGAGTTTCAGGAGATGTAATTTCCATTTTTAACTAAATGAAGGTCCCCTCCATTATTTACTAGTCGAATGGGGAGTATGGTGTTAGTGACCATATTTTTCTATGACCACGTCACATTTTTGTGTGATGTGGTCGGTATAGTGCCAGACCGCCTTTACTTCCCAGAATAATATATGGTACCTATTTTTAGATTCTGGGTGAACCCCGAGCCATGTTAGTCCGAAAATAAAATGCGCCACTGCTGGGATCATACCCCTACCCTTCTGGTGAGGAAGGGAGCACACTAACCACTCAGCCACTGAGGCGAGAAGACAAACCACTCAGTTGCTAAGACAAGCAGACTAACCACTCAACCACTGAGGCGAGCAGACTAACTACTCAGCCACTGAGGCGAGCAGACTAACTACTCAGCCACTGAGGTGAGCAGACTAACTACTCAGCCACTGAGGTGAGCAGACTAACTACTCAGCCACTGAGGCGAGCAGACTAACTACTCAGCCACTGAGGTGAGCAGACTAACTACTCAGCCACTGAGGTGAGCAGACTAACTACTCAGCCACTGAGGTGAGCAGACTAACTACTCAGCCACTGAGGCGAGCAGACTAACTACTCAGCCACTGAGGTGAGCAGACTAACCACTCAGCCACCGAGGCTTCCATTTTTACCAACATAAGTTTTTTTTTTTTTTTTTTTTTTTTAAGACACAGCTTCTTGTGATCACTTTGAATCTTCGACAAAAGAAAAGTGTGTGTGTGTGTACCTTCTGGAGAAACAGAAATCAGCAAGTCATCTAATGTATCATCGTCAAACAACTGTTTATTCAAAATGCGTCGGATTTTCTGAGAATTGAAGAAATAAATTAACAACTCGACGTTTGAAGTTTTGTGGATTCACGCATTTTGTTTCTCAGTTACAGTTTCTCAACGGCAGTGAGAGTAAGCTAATATACGTACCTCGAAGAAGATACTCGTGGTAGAAACGTTGGAGCTTCGCAAACGAGATACATTGACGTTTTCCTTTATTTCTCATTTGAAGAATGTCACGACGATTGAAGGAAGATCATGTAGATAATGACAGGTCAGGAGTTGGTAGTCCAGCTTGGTTCAAGTATGATGTGGTCATTTTCAAGTGATTGGTTATTGGTTATGGAAGGCCTCGGTATCACAGCAAACGAATTAAAATCCATAATTGCTCAACCGCCCATGCCAGTGGAATCATCCGAATTACTAAATCATCTCCCAAACAAAGAAAGGTAACTGTAGTCCCCATCGTAGCAGTCTCAGCACACGCCAAAAGACATAAGGCGGAAACCGCGCAGAAAGTGAACACAGCCAACTGTTCCCTGTCATACGATATCATCATTCATCGTAAACAAGCGGGATATCGAAGCAGGATCAAAACGGATGAGACACGCAGCTCACGGTGTGCACAGAGCACTCAACTCAGTAGCTCCTGCAACAAGCCGGACTTGGAATATGAGGAAACTGCAACAAGCCGGACTTTGAATATGAGGAAACATTTTCAAGTACTAATGGGAAGTGTGCATAGCCATCGAGCTACAGGAAATATTTCTTGGGATTGACAAACAAAACATGGAGAGGGATTTAAATATGTAAGAAGTTTAGTGACAAACAATTCACAAGCAGCAGAAATAGACTCAAGATGCAACAAAACTTGTCAAATCATCGGACAGCTATCACACTCATTGTTCAACAAGGAAATAACTGGAGGCAAAACGGGCACAATATGTTCTTCGTCCCAACCAATGACAGACCTCTATGCTAGATGCAAGAATAAAAAGAAAATAACCTCTACCGCGATGAAATGTGTTAGACGAATGACGGGAAAGAGTTCTGAGAGATGAGATCAGAAGTGAAGAACTGAAAACTATGAATAAATCCCGCCATATAATGCATAAAGAAACAACAGATAAAATGGTTTGGCGCATGATCAGATAGAAAATACAACGAGCCATTGTAGTATAAATACAGTACTATTTACTGAAAAAAAAAAAATTCTTATGCAACAAATCTATGTCAATAGAAGTGAGAATGAGAGTTCATCGGTGCTATATATAGAACCAATTCTGACTTATGGAAGCGAATCATGGACAGTAAACAAACAAATGAAACGACTATTAGAGGCTACAGAGATGGGATTTCTCAGAAGAATGTTGAAAGTTAACAGGACAGCTAAAAAGACCAATGAAGAAATTCTCAAAGAGGCCAACACGAAAAGGGAACTCCTAAAAAAACATCAGAAAGAATCAATCAACTTCATTTGGGTACATCATGAGAAGAGGAAAATTGGAATGCTTGGTTACAACTGGCAAAATACAGGGAGAGAGAGATCGCGGACGACAAAGAGAGAAAATATTAGATAGCTTGGTGTCATGGCATGGAAAACAGTCAACATCAGAACTGATACGATGTAGTGTAGACAGAAGATTGTGGAAGGACATGATCGTCTACGCCAACCCTTATGGCACATGATGATGACTATTTACTGAAAGTACATATAGATTAAGTAGTGAAAGTATATATTCTATATTTGTGGAAATAATATTCGATATCAGTGATATTTGATTTTCAGTATTAGACCGGGAAAGTAGATATTCCAAATTAGATTGTCAAAGTAAATACTGGATATATTTATTAGTTTTGGTAGATTCTCGATACTCGTTAGAAATACTTGTTCAATATCTGGAGGTACAATAGACTTCGATATCGGTCACTGGGCGGTACTGGATGTTTCGCAACCTGGTCCAGTCTTGTCTTTCAACTTTCTCCGTCGCTATTTGAACAACTGATGGGGTCTATACACAGCCGGGGTATAATTGGTTGCTATTTTTGTAGCCGAGAGAGAGAGAGAGAGCCAACGAAACATTGCTCATGTTTTGCATCATCATCATGAAGTGCCGTCTCCGCACCAAAGGTTGGCTACCATGTAGCGCCATTTCGCTATTTTTTTTTTTACTTCGGTAGTCCAGGTTGTCATAGGCTAACTTGTCCGTTTTTAAATGTTACTCGCCAATGTGAGTCTTGGTCTGCCTCTGTCATTCGATTAACCAAGTGAAAAAAAATGAAAATGAAGGAAGAAAACAGAGAAAAGGAAAAGAAACGGATGGAAGGAAATGTAAGAAAGTAAACGGAGAAATGGAAAGGAAACGGAGAAATAGATAGGAAACAGAAATGGGAAAAAAAGAAGCGAAAGAAAAGATATAACGTAAACGGAAGAAAGAAAACGGAAGAAAATGGAGAAAAGGAAAAGAAAGAGAGGACACGAAAAGAATATGAAAAAAGGTAGAAAGGGAACGGAAGAAAGGAAACGGAAGAAAGGAAACGGAAGAAAGGAAACGGAAGAAAGGAAACGGCAGAAAGAAAACGGAAGAAAGGGAACGGAAGAAAGGGAACGGAAGAAAGGAAACAAATGAAACAGAAGAAAGGAAACGGCAGAAAGAAAACCGAAGAAAGGAAACGGAAGAAAGGGAACGGAAGAAAGGAAACGGAAGAAAGGAAACAGAAGAAAGGAAACGGCAGAAAGAAAACGGCAGAAAGAAAACGGCAGAAAGGGAACAGAAGAAAGGAAACGGCAGAAAGGAAACGGCAGAAAGGAAACGGAAGAAAGGAAACGGAAGAAAGGAAACAGAAGAAAGGAAACGGAAACGGCAGAAAGAAAACGGAAGAAAGGGAACGAAAGAAAGGGAACGGAAGAAAGGAAACAGAAGAAAGGAAACAAATGAAACAGAAGAAAGGAAACGGCAGAAAGAAAACGGAAGAAAGGCAACGGAAGAAAGGAAACGGAAGAAAGGAAACGGAAGAAAGGAAACAAATGAAACAGAAAAAAGGAAACAGAAGAAAGGAAACAGCAGAAAGGGAACGGAAGAAAGGGAACGGAAGAAAGGAAACGGAAGAAAGGAAACGGAAGACAGGAAACAAGAAAGGAAACAAAAGAAATATTGAAATAGTTCTTGAGTTGCTTTTCACCGCTTGTCTAATGAATCTCCACCGGTGAAATGGAGGTCGTGTTCTGTGCTAGGATCTTACTGTGGCCAGAAATCGTGCTAGTATTGAACGCTGGAAGATTGCTCATGCATCAACTTGACAATAATATGGATAAAAGTTCTACCATTCTACCCGAAGACGGCACATAGGACAGAAACGCTGGATTCTGAACGTCCGACGATCCTTGCTATTAAGTGTTGACTTCCGTATTTGGCCCACACTGTGTCTGGTCAAACGTTCATGTTCTGAGCACTCCCCGCAACGTCGGAAAGGAAGGTAATGCCTGCTGTTGTTGCTACTCTCCTCAATGTTTTTTTCTAAAAATCCTATTTCTTTGAGATGATCATGTTTGTTCTTCCCATCACATGTCCAACATATGAACTTACATCCAATCATCATCATCGAGTGCCGTCCCCGCAACGAAGGTTGGCTACCATGGATCGCCATTCAACTCTGTTTCTTGATTGCATGGTGCAGGTTGTCATAGATTGACCTGTCCATCTTTTGATGTTACTCGTCCATGTTACTCTTGGTCTACCTCTGCTTCTTTTACCTTGTATTTTCTCTTCCACTATTACGTTTAGTAGGCTGTTGTGTCTTTTAACGTGTCCCAAAAATTGCATTTGTCTTGTCTTAATTGTATTTAGTAGTTCTCTTTTTATTTTTAGTTGTTATAAAACTTCATCGTTTTTTTTCTTTTCTTTCCACCCAATTCAACCTATTCTTCTGTAAATCCACATTTCAAAGGCTTCAATTTTCTGTTCTGTTTCCTTGTCTAATGTCCATGTTTCTGCACCATACAGGAATATTGAGAATATGTTACATTTACATCCAATACAGCGCTAGAAATCTGCGTTTATCAATCGATGTAAAATCGACACGCAACATAATGATAATGAAGTAAATGTTCCCTCCCTTGCCTTGCTGGGCCTATGGGGAACATGATGTTAGTGACCACATTTTTTTCTATGATCACGGCATATTTTTTAGTGATGTTGCCGGTATCACGCCAGGCCGCCTTAACCACAGAAAAATCTCTAGTACCCATTTTTAGAGGCTTGGTGAACCCGGAGCCTTGTCAGTCCGAACAAAAAAATCCACCACTGCTGGGGATCAAAGCCGGACCTTTTTGGCGAGGAAGCGAGCACACTAACCACTCAAAATAATGATAAACACACTTAAAACAAAGAAAGGACTACGTTTGACAAAGAAAGGTATACGAATGACAAAGAAAGGACTACGATTGACAAAGAAAGGACTACGATTGACAAAGAAAGGAATACGATTGACAAAGAAAAAATTACGATTGACAAAGAAAGGATTACGATTGACAAAGAAAGGATTAAGATTCACAAATCCTTTTTTTGGCTAACCCCTAATTGTTTCAATTTTACTGTTATCATCATCATCATGTGCCATACCGGTTAGCGTAGGCGATCATGTCCTTCAACAATCTTCTATCTACAGTGCATCGTATCAGTTCTGTTGTTGACTGTTTTCCATGCCATGACACGAAGCTATCCAGTATTTTCTCTCTTTGTCGTCCGCGATCTCTCTTTCCTTT